>JAWWEQ010028813.1:0-23893 GCA_035583055.1 Torymus tubicola
ATGTATGGCAGTGAAATTCTTTTGTCAACGAAATACAGTTTGTTATATGCGAACCTATTTTTTTTTCGTGTATTTGAAATGTATTTCGTATAATGATTAATTCAATTTTAAGAAAATGTTATATTTTACGCCATGTTGTTTTCCAAACCTTTAATTTAGTGAATGAACTGTGAACGTGAAACCGCATGTATTTTTTTTACTAGAATATGTTTCGTATATTAAAAATGTATTTTGAAATAAAACAGAAAAGCTGTATTGATAAAATTAATTATTTTTTCCGGAACAAAGCCCCTCGGGTATATTGAAATACGAAAAATACAACTCTGTTTTTGTAAATAAACTTTTGAAAAAGTTTATATTTACAAAAACCAACATTGTCCCAGCGGCATGACGCAATGTAAATCCCAAAGCGTGCTTTTTATAATTTTATTGCACCGTCATATATAGATATATATACATATACTCTGGTATCCATTCAAAACTCTCCTCCTATATTACATTCTTAAGGAATGCCATTATGTAAATGCGCACCACCCTACACATATATATATATATATACACGAAACCAGATTTTTGAGATGGCCTTTAACTTACGTGCTACCAATGTCAAGGATCCCGCAAGAGATTTTCTGAATCGTTCCCGCATATCATAAACTCACTAAAATAACATACGTATCAGTAGTCCAAAAATATTTACGCACAAAAGTGCTCTCAATCCTCAACTGCACTACCATTACCGAAATAAAAAAAGAAATAATAGAAAACTACATTTTCCACTTAAACAGCGTCTCCTGCACAAACACAAGACTAACCAATTTTTCGAATCACGAGATCGCAGCTAAATACCTCGTATTTACCCTTGACGCCAAGCTTAAAAGCGTTTCCACGCTCAATGCGGCCACCCGAAAAGCCTGCAGCAGCAGTCGCCCGCCCACACAAGCACACAGACACGTAGAAGAAGGTCGACGAACGGCGAGGAAAATCCGAAACACATGCGCGCTCGTTCGTTTTCAATCACGGCTATTGCTACTGCTGCTGCTGCTGCAGCTAACTTTTCCCACAGGCGAGCGAATCTCGCCGCGAAAAAGTGGAAGGTCGTCGAGTGCCGTAGCGTCTGGGGAGCAAGAGAGAGAGAGAGAGAACGCGCACACCTTGACGTATGGCCGACACATGGCGAAAGTGCGGCGCACGACGACAATAAACGTGGTGTAGAGAGGGTCGGAGGAGATTTTTTTTTTCTAAATCCACAGCGTTTCGGGGATAACGAGCGAGACTGAATTCAGAGTGTACGTAACGAGGAAAACGGAGGTAGACGTGAGTTAGTGATTGGAATGAGTCGAGTCGAGGTAATGGCGTTGATTGTATAAGTGATTTATTGTTTAATAATAATACTTCGGTTGGATGACTGCGAGTTGATGAGATTTATGATTAATCTTATTATATTTTACATTACATTGTTTTTTAATATAAAAGTGATGCGTACAAAAATATTGACTGTTTAAAGAAAATGAACTAGCAAATGTATATGTAAACGTTTTATTAACGTTTTTAAAATTATAAACAGAAGAGACAGAAGAGGCAATAAAACAATTTTTTTTCGATCGATATTCTAATTATCAGGCAGAATTTCATTAAGATCGAATGCAACCTACATTAAAATGATGAAAACTTCATAAAAGATAGTTCCATATTTCGATATTAGGTTTGATACCCTTGACGGTCTTAACTAAGGCTCAAATGGAATATTGATCACGGGGGGAAAAGAGTATAAGAAAAAAAACTGCGAGTGAAGGATTATGAAGTAATCGGCTAATGAAAGTCTGAACAAAGAAAATGTAATAATGGGCTTTTTCGAAATTCACAATAAGAGTTTTACATTATTTTACGTTGGATTTAATGGATTTGAATTATACCTTCTACAAAGTGGCTGGAATCGAACATTGTAATAAATATTTCATACCACACTGATCAATTGATATTATAAATAAATAGATTTATTAAATGTAAAAATTTAAAATTAACGTATTACGAAAGAAAGAAAGTCGTCTCGAAAACATCCAACGCAGAACGCCACTCTACTCGAGTCATTTCTCCCTTCAACTCGTATTTTGCTTCTCTCCACATCGCCTTTCCCATCATCCCGGGAAACATTAATTTTTCAGCATAAACACGACAATCCTTCGAGGGTGAACATCGCAACAAACGTTCTTTCCTTCTTCAAACCCTCTTCTTTCTCGTTCTTTTTCCCGCGGCAATACAATAACTCCCTCTATATATATATATATATATAAAAAAGAAAATGTACGACGTACTGCGTACATCCTAAAACAACAAAGCAATTCACGACAAGCAGTAGGAGGATATGATATCCCTTCAAAGTCAAAGGGCTGTAAAGTATGCATCAGACAAGGCGGCGGCGCATCAACACACAAGGAGCGCAAACGGACTGCACACGCATACGCACGCACTTATTATTATTATTCACGGCAGGTTGATGTACGGACAAAAGAGCTCGAGTCGAAACAAACGCAAGAGCGCGCCATCATATATATATAAGCGTACGCAGCGCAAGGTTTACAAAGGAGTTAGCGAGCGAAAGTATAGTATAAAAATCTCGAGGAAGACGCGCGCGCGCGCGCGCCCGTTGCAATATGCATAATGTATGCGCGTCAGGTGTATCCGGTTTGGTGTTAAGCGCGTGTTCAACGCCTACGCATATAGAGTAAATCGGACGTAACGGAGATGCATGAGTGTCGTGGTGGAGGATGATGATGAGGTGAGGTGTGGCTGTCGCGAAAATTTAATTGAAAGGGTGTGAGGGTACGTTAAGCTAGAAGAAAGAATTGTTAGAAATTGTTTAAATAAAAATAAATGTTTGTAGACCACGTTTATATTGTATCCAACTAACATTAGTCTGATCTTCCATCAATCAATTGATTTATTCAAGTGAGTAGACTATGGAAACAATCGAATTGATCTGAGAAAACGACTTCGTTAAAATGGAAATTAATTGTCTGGAAGAATTGCGCGTGTTGATTCGTAATTATTTCATTTAGAAATAAAAAATGAGAATAAGATAACAAAAATTTTAATTGTTTCGACTAAATAACGTGTTTGTAATGTAGCGTATAATCATCAAACACTTCATTGAATCTTATACAAAGTTTGTTTCTTGGTATATGCTTATGAAAAATCATACTTAGTAAAAATAGTAGTTAATTGATTTATATATTTATTTCCTTTTATCATTTCCTCAATCATTTATGTTAGCAAGCCATTGAAATTAATCATAATTAATTACAATTAAACTTATTATAAATATATACGCGTGTAATCTGAAAATTCGAGAAAATATTATTCTAAAATATTTCACGCTCCAGTAAAAAGCATTTTAATGCGATTGTAATTTAATTTAATTAAAATTTCCGTACAAATTAACAACAATTTCAGCCTTTCGTAGAATTACGTAAAATCCATTCTAATTTAAGAGAGAACAGAAATATTTTCTCTCTCTCTCTCTCTTTCTCTCTCAGGCGTTTGATCGATGATCGCAATAAGGCTTGGAGAACTTTTACGAGGAAGGGAGATCCACAAACCTATGCCCTTTATAAACTCTTCTGGAACCGGGTACAGACGACTGTTCGGAATGCTAAGCATCAATATTTTAAGTCCAAGTTGCAGAGTGCATCCAATCCGAAGGATAAGCGGAAAGTTATCAATGATATCGGTCTGTCTAAATCTAATGACGATTTCTCCTTGCCGTTCGACGCCGACACATTGATCGCTCATTTTGTCGGAGCAGATAACAATACGAACTTCCATGCACGTCCTTCTTTTATGATCGAGCCTAGTCTGCAATTTTATTTCAAGCATATCGAGGAATCTGAGGTCTCGGAGGCGATACATGCCGCTCACTCTAACGCCATTGGATCTGATGGTATTAGCCTTAGCCAAATTAAAGTCTGCTTGCCCGTAATTATAATTGCAATACTTCATATTTTCGACACTTCACTTCACTCTTGTGTATTTCCAGCACTATGGAAGCGTGCCTTAGTGCGTCCGCTTTCTAAAATAAAATTAGCTGCTAACATCTCGACTTTTCGACCTATTAGCATTTTGTGTGCGCTCTCAAAAATCTTGGAAACGATTGCCGCCAGACAGATTTTAGCTTTTATTACGGAGAGAGGAATTTTAGATCCCCACCAGTCAAGGTTTCGGAAAGGATTTGGCACCCATACGGCTCTTACAAAAATGGTGGACGACTTCAGAGAGTCTATCGACTCTAAATCTGTCACTCTTCTTGTTGCTATTGATTTTTCGAGAGCCTTTGACGTGATGCCCATAGACCTACTCATTGATAAACTTCGTTCGCTGGGTTTTTCCACCCCTGCTTGTACGTCGGAGCGTTCATTTCTTACGGGCAGGTCGCAATCAGTTATTCTCCAGGACGGTTCAACTTCAGCATCTCTCTCACGGCATTCTGGTGTTCCACTGGGCAGTGTGATTGGTCCTCTGTTGTTTTCTCTCTTCATTAATGATTTGCCGAACGTGCTTACGTCGTGTAATTACCATCTGTACGCTGATGATTTTGTTATTTTCCAACGCGGTCCTTTCAACAAGACCGATTCTATTATTGACGCAGTCAATGAAAATCTCGCTAACATCTCACGTAGGGCAAGATATAATGGACTCTCCATCAACACGCAGAAAACCCAAGCATTGTGCATTGGCTTTCGCTGGTTCATGTGCCGGTTATCGCCATCTCTTCTGCCACCCATAACCCTCGATGGGAAAATCGTGGAAGCCAGCGACTCGCTGAAAGTTTTAGGCATCACGTTGGATAAAATCGCATGCTATTTATAAAAGAACTGATCTTCCCTTACCTGGAGTACAGTGCAGGAATATTTTTCAGCCTCAGTGATGAACTGGTGCTGAAAATGTCTCGGTGCAAGCACGCCGCCGTCCGTTTTGCTACAGGCACCCGGATTTTTGAGCATATTTATCCAGTATACGCGGCCAACAACATCATGCCCTACGAGGGTAAGCGCGACTATCGCGATTAATTTACTAGTGTCGATCCTTAAGTCTGGGGAGCCCCAGTATTTCGCCAAATTTTTCTGTTTTCGTGATCCGAACAAACGCGGCAATAGAAGGTGCTCTCCATTAGATCTTCAATACGACAATTTCTCCACCTCATTCATGGAATATTCATTTCGGGATACTGCTGATAGCGCAAAGTATTTTTATGTATTTTGACCATGTTATTCGAAAAAAAGTGCAGTCTTTTCTTCTTTTTTTCTCTCATTTAATTTGTAATTGTTAATTAATAATTAGGAAAGTTTAATCATATCATTTTTCATATTTATTTATTAATCATCTCATTTTCATTCATCATTCTTTTCACTTTTGCCAATCGTATGCATTTTTTATAACCATTATGACTGCACCGGTCTATATTTTTTGTATTTTACTTTGTAACTGCCAGGCTATTTCGGACCTTGAGTCCGTAGCCTTTATTTAATAAATTCAATTCAATTCAATTCTCTCTCTCTCTCTCTCTCTCTCTCTCTCTCTCTCTCTCTTTCATTTCATACAAAAAAAAATTACGGTCTATAAAAAACTTAAAACTTTTATCTCCTCGCAACAACTACACTACACAACTTTATTTTTCAAAACTCTCTCTCTCTCTCTCTCTCTCCCTCTCTCTACCCGAACAATGCGACTTGGAGCGTTTTCTCGCCTAACCTCGCTCGCGAACCCTTTCGGTCTCTTGCTCTCTCCCGACTCCGCACGCCACTACCAACGCGTTTAACAATGTCCTTTCAACGACGGAAAAAGCGATCCTCGACTCCTCTTATACCCTACAGCCTGTACACGAGCAATATATATATATACCTCTCTCCCACTTTCTCCGCAAGCTCGCGCAAAGCTCAGAAAACGTTTTCTCCTCGACGAAGAAGAAGAAGAAGAAGCCGGGGCAGCTCTAAGCGCGGGCAAATTCAAAGTTTTGAGGAATGGGCACCAGGCTTTTCCCGCTACCATAGAAAAGTAAGTTCCTTCACCATACCACCGTCTTCCTGCTAAGGTGGCACTTTTACGTGAGAAATTGCTGCGCATCCGTCTGCGTTAATCATGCGCCCAGGCTCGCTTTCACCTTTCGTTTATGGCTGTGGTAGCGAGCTGCTCTCGCCTACATTTCTTGTGGTTTTCACCCCCGTCAAATCCTATATACGGTCTTGGGGTCCATAACCCCCTCTACCACCTTGTGCTTTTTTACTAGAGTTTTTTGTACCCACAAACGGCGTCCGTCTTTCGTCGCCACGGCTTTCTATATACGGTCAGGTGTGTGCACCCGCGCACTGGCGGTTACTTTTCCTGTCGACGTGCTTTTAGGAGGCTTTTTCGGAGGATCAGAGAGAGAGAGAGAGCTGCAGTTGCGGTTCGGTTTTCCCGTCACAAAAAAAGGTAGTGATGGAGTTATTGATAGCATGATTGATGAAATATCAAATCATTTTGATGGTTTTCAGTGATGGTTGGTATACAAGATTTGGAAAAATAGAGAGAAATAATGAGTATTTTCAAGCAGATGTTGTAAATGATGCTTTTTCTGTATATAATTAGTCGGAATTCTTTCCAAATAAATGTACATGGTATAAATTTTTGTTACTCAGAAACACGCTTACATCTCTTCAGCCGTAAATATTCATCCAGGTGCCGCCATGGGGTATTTTTTTTATACAATTGATCAAATGTTAAAAAGTGATCCAAAAAAAAATATATGTATGCGAGTGTCACTCACTGGTAGATGATTAAAAATTACTTTTTTTTATTAATAAACAAATTTTTATGTAATTTTTAAGTTTCAGTAAATGGGTTAGTGGGTTATTAGAATACGTATATGATTCTACTTTTTTTAATCCTTTATATGTATATTTACATATTTAAAATGTAGCTCATTTGAAATGAAGCTTTTCGAACAAAGCTTTACCATTTTTTTTTTCAAAAATGAAAGAAAACTGACATAAAATTGCAAATTAAACTTGCAAATGCTATTTGCTTGTTTTATATTTTCGTTGTCAACATTCAGTCACTGAAACATTTTTGCAGAAATACTAATTATAATTTTTCGATAGAAAAGCTTTTCTCTCGTTGAAGTATGTCCATTAAAATTCAATATACACAGTTTTATACTTATCCATTGTAATTAAATTAACATTATTTACAAGATTTGCTTTACAAAATGAATAGAAGTATAGCCGTATCACTATCAAAGCTTTAGTATTATTAAAATATTAAATATCCGTGTATAACTAGAATACCACGGCACAAAACAAAAAAAAAACATATTATCAAATACAACGCATTTCTTCAACCTTGCATTATACCACCCGTGACAACGTAATTTCTCAATCGTAGCGTTTAACCAACTCGCGCATCAATGAACCATATACCACTTATACTCGACTTTAAACTAACGCGCGTACGCTTAAATATATATATATATATACGATTCTAAATCCCACTCGCTCACTGCCTCTATATATATAAGCACATTCACCTGATCTCCCCTTATCGGCCATCGAGGGGCACTTTCAACTGTGCGGGAGGCGCTCGTAAACGTGAAATTTTAACGTGCGCGTTCCAACTGGATGAATGTCCGGCCATTACGCGAGCGCGCGGCGGCAGTAGTGCGAGAAGTGGGCGAAAAAATATCGCCTCGAAATTTACAGCCACGTCGACTATATGTTTAACGCGGCAATTTTGAGCCGACCATACGGTACGCATTCGTTTTTTTTTTCTCCTCTCTCTCTCTCTCTCTTTCTGCATAGCACGAGAGAATGAAAACTCCGTGCACGCGGCGGAGAGGCACGTACGTATTGTTATTTACTTTTAATGAATGCTCGTGCGCGCGCGTCGATGTTGCGCTGCTATACACGTTTGTTTTCCCGATTTTTTGCCACCGGTCGTCCCCGTTGTTTTTTCACCGATCGCGCGATGGTACAGCATTTCGGTTACAATAGAGAGTGAGTGAGTGAGAGAGAAAGAGAGAAAGCAGCGCCTCGAATTGACACTTTAATCGCCATGGTTCTCTCTCTCTCTGTCTCCCTTTGTGGAGCGCTTTTAATTAAAAATACACAGGTGGAAATGATGGTCTCACGCGGGCGCGTGCCCGGAAAAACAACGAAAAATAGCGGCTTTTTATGATGCAAGCTTCACATGCGAGAGAAGAGCCACTTCGACACGACACACGCGTCTATGTGTGTATATATATATACGCGCGAACGGTTTTGTTTTCCCTACCGCCTGGATTTAACTTCTCTGTTTTTCGTGCAGTGTGCGGCGTTGCTGTGTGCTCGTTGTGTTATACCGTGTTTATTTGTAAATAACAAAGGTTTGCAAGAGCCGATTTTTCTCCTCAGGTTGTATAGAACGAATTGAAACGAATTAAAGTATTAAACCTAACGTGTTTGGTTTTCGTATGGTACACTTTTACTACTGTGTGTGTAAAATCATGTGTAGTAAATGGCTATTTATGTATTATTTTACCTTACTGGCCGTAAAACATTAATGTGAGGAATAGATTAATGCAATGATTAATCTCTGATATATCTGATAGTCCTTACCTGTAACAGAAACAAAGAAACGTAGTTAATACACTTTTCTATGATAAATTTAATCTCAATCAATTAATTTTAAATAACCCTATAACATATTATAAACTTTCTATATTTTCCAAGAACTAATATATTGATTTTAGCTAGGAGTCATACAAAAGACTGTAATTTCTCCGTCGTTTACTTTCCGACACTTGAAAAATAGACGAGAAGAAATCGTCTCGCAAAAAACGCATACTTCCTCAAAGCTCTTCCTTTCCCCATCTCTCCTATACTAATTCGTAACGGCGTTCTAACGAAAACAGCCGTAACCGTCTGTCATCAGCAGTCAAGACTTGCACGCGTATAGCACATTGCAGTCGATTTGAGCATTAAAATTTATGTTAACAGAGTCGCGAGTAGTAGTTCGTCGCAGTCGAAGTATAGAGATTTCCTCCCCCTCTCTCTCTCTCTCTCTCTCATCATTGAATTCGCCCTTCTTCATCTACACCTTCGCCTTCATAATCTTCTCTCTCTCTCCTGTCACGTCGCTGCGTGTTTACAGAGTTAGCAAAGTCACTCGCGATTGAATTAAATAACGCATCGCGTTGTCGTTGACGCGGGTAAATATATAAAGGTAATGGGATTTCTCTTATATAAGCTACGCGAGGTACGTGCGTGTGTTGTCGAACGATAAATATTTATTTTCAAATTACGGATCTTCCGTATTCCGATGTTTCAATTTTACGCGTATATATAGAGAAGACATGAGAGATAGTTGAACAAATTTAGACAGCCCTATTAGATTTTATTTATATAAGATAAACGCGAATCAGAGAAATATATAACTCTAAGCTCACGTGCGAAATTACTATAACCAGGTCACGCGCTAATTGGATTTGATACGTCATTCATCCTGCAATAACACGTGACATGCGCCGTCATCCACACATATCTCTATATTATATATGTATATATTTTTTCAAATCTTGTTACGTTTAATTAGAACAAACTCCATCGCCCCTATATATATCCACCCTTATACACACCAATTTTATACTCCTATACATTCACAACCCCTATTTGATACAATGTAT
Organism: Torymus tubicola; assembly: GCA_035583055.1. Classification (NCBI taxonomy): domain Eukaryota; kingdom Metazoa; phylum Arthropoda; class Insecta; order Hymenoptera; family Torymidae; genus Torymus; species Torymus tubicola. The sequence continues at coordinate 9,692 of JAWWEQ010028813.1, forward strand.
ATATTAATCCTTATAGCCTCAGATTTCCGACCTAAAATTCTCAACCCCATCGTCCGCACACTTCACCTTTATTCACCAAGCCCTCAAAGCTTCAGCACTCGCCCTCGAAATTCCTCCCACAGAGATCCTCTCAGCTCACTCTACCGTCATCATCCACGACGCGACATTTCAATTAGTCCGCATAATCATGCAACTTAAACAAGCCCAAGCAAGCTGCATAGCACGGAAGCCGCGGCCCAAAGGCTCTCTCGCTATATACTCCCAGTGGCGCGCGTTAAACCCGCGAAGGAGGAACGCCTCAGGCGCAGAGCTCGCGCTAACGAACTCGCTTCAGTGGTCGCGGGCCGCGCGTGAGAAAACCGCCGCCAGGCTGAGATGACACCCTTATAAGGAGAGATAGTCGATGAATCGAAGATGGAGCGAAGAGAGGAGAGGTGTGAGGAATGTAATAAAGGTATAGAGGAATCCATATGATGAAGGGTCGCCGCGCGTGCTAATGCACGTTGGGTCATGTGATCGCTGAAGAGTTTTTGAAGGAGGATGAGAGGTTGGGTGATGTGCGATAGGTGTAGAATGGTGGAGAGGGTGTTAAGAACTTCAGAGATTTTATGGTCAGATTTTTTAAGGTCTCACCTGAAAAAATCGTAAGTGTCTATTGTCTCTTGAAAAATATAACTGTTAAAGAACCATCAATATAGACAGCAGGACTATCGTTAATACTTCAAATCCAAAATTATTTAATATTAAAAAAAATTTTCCTAATATTATTCTTTATAATCCTCTATATGAGACTTCTTGAACCGAAAAGTTTTTTATTTTCTCCGGACTCAAGCAGTTTTTTTTTCATATGTAGCAAATTAGTAATATTGGGAATTTTTTTTTATTATGGTTGCTACGTTTGCTGCATGATTTAAACTTTATTTAAACAAGATTTTACGATATCACTTTCACGAAAATGATATTTCTTGCGTATATAAGTAAACAGCAGTACAAGAACAAAATAAATTTAAAATTTCCGGACAATGATCTTTCGTACATACACTGTTGTAAAGGCCGACGAAAATAATTTCGTCGATGTGCTAATTTAATTGACGATGCTTTTATCACCTGACTCTGCTTTTTCATCTTCTGCTACCACACTTCTATTTTACTCTTCTCCCCTCGCTCTCTCTCTCTCTTTAACCCATTTTGTACCTTTCCACACGCGTACGCGACCGTAGCCACTCTGGGGGGGGGGGGGGCCGAAGCGAGAGAACGCGAGCGCAGCGGGACTTCTGCAAACATTGTAATAGCGTTACATAGCCGATGCAATTTGTGCTGAGAGCGGCAAGGAGAGAGGAAGATAGAGATAGAGACCAACTCATTTACCGTCACGGAGAACTTCTTTTTGTTAAAGAGGCTTTGGGGAAAACAGGCTATACACGCGTTTCTCCGTATATATGTGTGTGTGTATGTGTGTGTGTGTACATATATATATATATATATGTGTGTGTACCCACACGTATACCACTCTACACTATACCATTCGAGTTATCCCGGCTGCGCTAAGCAATACCGTTTAATTAGGTTTGTTTGACTTTGCGCTTGAAAAAGGGACCTCGGGTTTGATTAAACTTTTCCGGCCGATTGTATGTATTTGCTCGGACGACTTATGGCAAAGTTTTGGATTGCTTGAATAAAAGATGAAGATGAAGAAGAAGAAGAAGAAGAGGAGAAAGATCAGCGACGAACGGTGTGTAATAAAGGATTAAGCCACGAGCAAGTGTCGAATTGGAAGCGACGGTGTGAATGAAGGCAGCTAGGAGAAAGGAATGTATAGGCGAGTGTCCTATTTACGAACGGATTCCTCGTGAGATTTAGGCGTCGAAGGGTGTTTGCATGCATCGATACTATCTCGGATACCGACGTCCATTAGCAGGCGTTAAGAATAATCTCGGCTTTGGAATTCTGTAAATCCTTGAGAAGGCTTGCTTTTGCTTTAAAAATGTGTTTTTTAAGGCCTAAATCTCGATTCTTAAGATTTTTTTAAAACTTTTATTTATACCCCATTAATATACATGTTAATACGTTTAAAAAGAAATAATGTAATAATTCGTGGCATACGTTGTTATTCTTCTAAGAACCGAAAAAATGGAGTAATTCTTCGAACATTAAGGTAGTTCTATAAAATATCAAAAAGTGGGTTTCGCAAGCAACAAAATTCTAGCGCATTCTTTAAATTCTAAAGAATTTTTCTCTATTTTTTAAAATATGGGTTGTCGACATTTTTTGAGAAAAAAATTATTAAAATTAGTCATTTTTACATGGCAGTTAATGAGAATCATATCAATTGTTATAGAAAGTGATAAAGTTTGATAATTTAATGGAGGGTATTTCTAAAATAAAGTATGTTCTAAAAGGTCAAATTATGCTCTTTCGTATAAGTACAAAAAATATGCGGGAAGCCGACCTTTTTAAAAAGATATTTATCATTGAAAATAGAAAATCGCCACTTTCTTAACCTATTTCGCGCTACTACGTGAATCATGAGTTAGTGCAATTACAAATTATTTATTTTCTACTCTACGTTTACATCACCCTTTTACTTAAAAAGTTGTGTAAGTTCAGAAATAGTTTTTTCATACATAATTTGACTAAGAAAATGTTAATTTAATACTTATTATTTCGTGATTACTGCATTGACTCACGAGTCCTTAGAGAACTACCTTAACAAGCATTGAGAAAGCTAAAATTGCAGGAATACGAACAAACAAGTTAGTTTCTCGTGAAGTAGCTTGGGGATTTTGTACGGCACGTTATGAGCATCAAAATGCAATGCTTAGATTGCTTTAGATATATATAAATGAAAAGAAAAACACAAAGTAGATAATGCGAATATCAGATGTTCTCATAACAAAGAATACAAGCTCACTAAACGAAAAAAGTGGTTTACCACTGATCAAATAATTAAAATATCTTAACATTTTTATAGTGAGCGATATATATAAAATCCTAACGTGCAGTGCCAAAACTGAAGTCATATTTGGTTTCAACAAACCAGAATAGATGGAAATATACAATTTCGCGTTGTTAAAAAAGTTATCTCAAAACTGCGAGTATGCACACACGTGGACCTCGCACGTGCACACAATCAAACTCGTTTAGCCGTCACACGCGCACTACGCGAAGCCGTTTAGTTTAAATGTTATAGGATTACACAGCTGCTCTTACGCTTATCCCATACTGAGCAGCTTTAAATTTATCAAACACGGCAGATTCTACCTATATGCATGCACGAAAAGAGACAAAGTCCGCGCGAACTAGCTCATATAGACAAGGTTAATGCGGGATTAAATACCAGCGAAACTCGTTACTCGCGGATTAAGATTCAGCGGTATATATAGGTGCGCATCTTATTGCCAAGAATCGGTGGTTAAAGCTCGGATGAGTGACGATGAACTTATAACGCGGCGTTTTCAAAGGGGGTGACGGTAAATACTACTACGTTCTTCTCTCTCTCTCTCTCTCTCTCTCTCTCGCTGAAATTGTTAATGAGAATTTCCACAGACTTGATACCGTGGATTTTATTGCGTTTCGCGGGGGATCAATTAAAGTTTGCAGTTGGTTCTTTGATATACGCTAATGTACTCGAGAGGGTCTGGTTAAGGGGGTTGGATAGTAAGGTTTGCAAGTAGCTATTTGTTGAGAAATGAGGCGGTGTAGGTTCCTTTATATAAAAATCCTATTCGAGAACTATCGTTTTATCGAATATGTAAGCAATCGAATATCGAATTTTCGATAAAAAAAAGTAACGCTAGTAGATAGTTTTAATTTTCGATTAGATTTGAGGTGAGTAATCGCACTTTGTGGATTGTTGCCAAGAAAATGTATATGAGATCATTATTTATCTTTTGTTACAGAAAAAAGAGAAAGAATTGAGAAGAAAAAGAATTCGAAGTAGGTTAGGATATGTCACGGAGTGTAACAAGTCTCCATGGAATAACTCGAGGAAAGGATATACGTATATAGTTGGCTTGCTTTTCGGCGTTAGCCTACTTACGAAGAGCAAGTGACTTCGTGAGTACGTGAGTCCTAGTTTTGTTTGTAGCATATTTTTATAATAAAAAAATCAATAAGACAAAGTTAATATTTGGTAATGTTGATAAATTCATATATAATGTGGTTTAAACTTTTAACTTTAGTTCTTTTAAACATAAGTATTAAACATAAAATCATAAGTATTTCTAATTTTAGCAATATATATTTACATGAAATGTTTAAAAAGTATTGGAATAGTTTATGTTTTAAAAAGAATAGCTTTAAATCGAAAGATGACCTCTATAAAAGATTACACATAAATGACTTTGAAAGTCAAATACAAAGTCATCATCAAGTTTATATCTGGAAACCTCACAACTTTTCTAAAGATGACCGTTTTTAAAAAAAGAAATCATATCCATCCTAAAATACAGGCCATTCCGCGATATTTTTTCGACACTCTGTATAATTTTATAAAAGTAATAAATCAAACTCCATCCATCGCAACTAATCCAAGGCGCGCCATCTACCATAACGAAGTCGTCACCGTGGCAATAAACTCCATTTTCGACACTGATATATACATCAAAGCTTCAGCAGACCGACGTTTATTCACCCGTCGAATCCTCGACGTGCAATTGCACTGGCTCTCTCTCTCTCTCTCTCCCTCTCTCGCTTGCCTTTATCAAAACCCCAGCGCAACAGGGAGAAAAAGCCAATCGAATCTCCTCATCCTCCTTCACCACTACCACCATCATCACCACGCAGAGGCCGACAAGTCTTCTCGGGAGATCAAGTTATTGTGGACGTGCGCAGGCGCGCGTTCGTGGCGCATATACCGGTGAAACGATAATCCCCTCAATTACACGGGGACTCGAGCAGCAAAGCACGCTGGCAACGTGATTGCACACAGTACGTATACACGTCCATGCGGAAATGCTTCGTACCTCGTCTCTCTCTCTCTCTCCACCCTCTTCTACTACTCCCACGGAGATGCGCTTTCGATCTGTCTGAAGAGTCGGTGAAAGGAGAAGAGAGAAGGGAGAGGAAAAGCCCCTTGATATTGCTCGAGACAGAGGAAATCGGACCACCAAGCCGATCGGAAAGAAACGGAACAAAGTGGAACGAAGGCTATGTGTCGGTATACGTGAGGAGTCCAGAAATCGAATTTGCAGGACCAGCTGCAAAGCAAATCGATGTGTATGTGTGTGTGTATACACGGGGAAATTCGATGACAAAATAGTGAAATTGGGAGGGATTTGGAATAAGATAAGAGAAAGAGAGAGAGAGAGAGAGAAAGAGAGAAAGAGAATGGAAGTGGGTGATGTCGATGTTGTGGAAATGTGAGATTAAAGATAATTTAAGGAAAAATATGTGCATTCGAAGACTATGTATATGTATATTGGAAATTACAGTTCCTATATAAAAAAAAGTGATGGACTTGAGCTTGTCACTTCTAATGATTGCGATTGGTCGATTTGAAATGGACACGTAAAATTTGATTGGCCCACGATAGGGAGCGCGCAGCGCGCACTGACACTGATAGTTGCTATAAAGTTTGTATTTGTTTTTTTTTTAATTTGCCGATGAACCATTGACTTTTAACTTTAATAAACAAAAAGAATTCATTAGTAAATTGTAAAATTCCAAATATTGTGAAATCAAATAAACTTTTTGCATCTCTTTCTCTCTGTTTTTCTCGGTAAGAGCAGTTGTTTTTCGCAGACGGTTATATATATGCAATCCATCAAGAACCTTTACCTTCATCCACACACACACACACACATATATACACACATTCAACCCAAAGCGCGTCGGTCGCGTGAAATTTCAAAGAAAAATCAGCGACTCGATTGAAAATACCTCGTATTTCGCGCACTCGCGTGTATACTTATGTAACCGCGTATATATAGATATATATATATATATATTTTCGATGTATTGTTTGCTACAAGCGCGTCGGGGTGTACCGGAGAGCGAGAGATATATCCGTGCTGCGAAGCCGCACACATTTTGTCGAGCATGAATGGGATACCCGGTGAGATACAAATTTTTCGAAAAAATTGGAATTCTTTCGGTGTGGCGGGTGTACACATAAGGCATGTAGACTTGGTACGTACGCATATATATATATATATATATACACACACGTATAGATATGTAGACGCGAAAAGGGTAAGTAGTGGTGTGGGCCGCTCCTCTTCGGAATATTGGATTTCCGGATTTTCGAAAATGCGGTTATGTCTGAATTGTGACTTTTCGAAGGAACGATGCGATATGTAGTTCGTTGTGCGTTTTTCTCTCTCTTTTCTTGATTTTGCCCATAGATTTATATAGGTCAAATTGTACGAAGGAAACGTAAATTTCCGACAAGTTCTTTTTTTTTAAATAAAGAAACTTGATTCCTTTTTGCGAGATATTCTTAGTTTTTGAATTTAGTCGAAGTATAAATATTTTACTTGATTAAAAAATAAAATACACTTCGTTACAATGTATACTATTTGAAAGAAAAAGTAAAGGCATCGTCTAAATGACGTCAAAGTAAGTTGTTTTGTTGGCTATGTAATTACAGTAAACCGTGTTACAGTGCAATTCAAATTATGTAAAGTCATGCATAAACTAGCAAAAAGATATGCAGAAGAAGCAACAATTACAATGCCAGACTGCGACACGTTTAACGCTTTTTATTCTTGACTTTGCGCAACTATTATATTGAAAATTTCTTGCTTCTCAAACGTCAAAGGCAAAGTTTTTTTACAACCTCAAAATACTATTTCTTCATTTACAATAACTTAACAGACTTAACAGAATTGATATTTAATGTCCCAAAAATTAAAACCCCACACTAAATCCTCGCCTTCTTCTTACGTCGCCAGCAGAAAAAAAAACACGACGACGACGACGTCGAGACCTGACGTTATCGCTCACGATCATTTATCTCCGAGTTCAAAGACGCTCGGCTTTTTTCTCTCTCTCTCTCCCTCCATCCTACCGTAAAGCAAACTCATCATTTTTACCGCTGTTTTTCGAGCCTCTCCGACAAGACAAACTCTCTTTTCCTCCCCTCTCCCGCGAAACGGGCAAAAAGCAAGCATTAAAAAATTTTAACGAGATTCCCTCGCGCGCGCGTACAGAGCTCTTCCACCTCTCGAAGCAATCGATCTCTTTTCTTTTTTATCTCCCTTAACTATCGCAATCTGGCCTCTATCTATCTCCACCCACCTACCTCCTATTCCACTATATACATATATACATGCTAAAACCATTCTCCTCTTCCTCCTCCTCTTCTTGGCTCTTGGATGTGCTCCAGAATGCGAATCTATCATCTCATAAATTATTTCAACAGCTTCTCTCTCTCTCTCTCTCTCGCGCGCGCGCACCGGGAATTAAACGTAACGCGCTCGCTAGCTATATAGCGTCGGGTCAGCGCTACGAGAAAGCCAGAGGAAAGGGGCCTTGGAAAGGATTTCGCCGAAAGTTACGAGGAGAGAGAGAGTTCGAGGCCCCGGACGAAAGTGGCAGCGCACGCGAAATTTCGCTCTATCGCTATAGCGTTTGCTCTGCAGGGGTGCTGGAACACGTGTGTAGTATAGGGGTTGAGGTGCAGTGCAGTTTGGTATATATAGCATGTGTAAGCGCCTTCCCCTCAAACTGCGTCGACGCGCGGTCACGAGCGAAACGAAGGTATGTACGTATATATTGAGATTGACGCCGAGGTGCTGGAGATATATTCGCTATCATGTGGAAGTTTTTTTTTTGGATTTTTTAAACTATGATGGGAATGTGTGAAATGGTTTGATGAGATGAGATGCAATTGACGCTGAAATTTAGTTAGGTGCAATTTCGTACGGTACAAATTTTGTATCTGATATTACAACATTAGATTGGATTACAATTAGTATAATATTGTTATTGTAATAAAGTTCAAATGGTAACTACAAGAGTATTAATACCATAGTAATGAACGTATTCAATACAATTAATTTTCATACGTCTATTCCAAGCGCGTACAACCATACGTGTGCGACCGCTTTTATCAAAATTGCTGTACATGTTACACCCAGATCAAACTAATAATATCTGGCCCCGCAAAACTTTGGATTAATTGGCAGGGCATTATCGTGCGTAACGTCAGTGCGAAATCACGCGTATATACCAGCATATCAGCTGCCAGCGAATCTATATATATATGTACACATATATATACACATAACAACATACGTTAAATTGATCGAACGCTTGAAATCGACGATTTTCGCTAAATAACCTGCGGTACACTTCTATATGGGCGCAGTCGCGGCAATCTAATAATGCAGTATTAATCAAAACACAATTCTGGCGTTGTGCCACCGCCCAGTCCATGTTGGTTTTTCAATATCGCACGGTATAGCAACACAAGAATAGAATTGTGTGCAGGCGTTTGAAAGATATTCGATCTGCAAACTTTTATTGTTTCATGGTATATCATCGGATTTATTCGATTTAAATTCGATACCCAATAAAATCGTATATATATATATATATACTAACCGCGCTTTGGCAATGAATATTTAATCTTACAAATGAAACTTTAAACTATAACGGCAATTAATCTTTTATTAAAAATTTACATTCATCGCTATGGTTGTACAATGCCGAAAAAGTTAAATGATTGTACAATGAAGTATTCCGTGGGTTAAAAATAATACGCGCGCGAGGCACCGGAGACACTTTCGCCAACTGGCGCACGAACTTTGTGAATTATTTCACCAGGAAGAAAGTTGAACTAACCGTCGGTCGCGTCGCGCGCGGTTAAATTTAACAATTATTAAATATTCAAAGAGTCCAAAGAGTGGCTGTAAAAAGATAATGAAAAAGACGCGCGCGCGCGCGGACGAAAAGTGAATATAGGAAAAGAACGTAGCTGGCCGGAAAACGAGATGCGCCGGAAATAATTACCGAAAGACAATTGGCTCGAGTTGGCAAAAAGGAGAGAGAGAGAGAGAGAGAGTGCGCCAAGCTCGTGAACGTCGTTGGAATGTAAATTTTTAAAGGAGAGTTTCGCGATTGGATATGCAAAAAATCATATATAAGAAATATATATATTGTAATTTTTTCAACTTTTGAAACTTCTTTTTTTGTCACTCTTCGCGTCGTCCCGCCTTCTTTCTTCGATCATCATGCTCCGCTTGGCATTGCGAATAAAAAAAGACCTGCAAACGCTAATTATTTACTATTTTTCAAGAGATGGGCTACCGTCGCGTTTTATTAAAATTCACAGAGCGAATCTGAATTTCATACAATGAATAATACATGCCCAAACAGTTCCACCCCTTCTCTGTGTGCTAGTCGCTGGTATAGAATAGAGCCTATGATAAAACTGGCTGTGGGAATATGTAAGTTTATTTTTCCTTTTTTTTTTAGAAATGGAAAAGATGAAGAAACCGCGAGAGAGTAGCCGCGCTCACAATTGAGCGCACACGTGAATGGACATACGAGGTATATATGTTTTTCTTTATTTTTATTTTTTTAAAGAAATATATTATTGTACTTGGAGGTTTGGTATATCTCGGGAAATATACGCGAGCCAGAAGCTTTCATGATCATTTTTCTTCCCCTTTGCATTTAAGACTACATACTTTTTTTTTGCTATAATGGAAAAAATTCTGAATACACGCGGAAAGAAACTTTTAAAATTATTGCTCGTTTTTCTGCCGACTGACGTAAATATATGTACATGTTAGATATACATGCATTGACAAACCGCGGTGCGAATTAGCCCGTGACAGACCGCAATTCGAGAAATAATTAGAAACGCTGGGATTATGCAACAGTCACATGAATAATTCGAAATAGACAATTAAGCAATTCTATATTAATAGTACGAAAGAAAATGAAAAAAGCTAAATTAATCTAGCTAAAGCTCTATTACTAAACTAAATTAATATCAATAATAATAACGCTGCGAAGGGTCACAATAAAATTCCACTTGCGAACCAATTCAATCAAAATTAGACAAACATATAGTAAATCCAGTTCACCTATTTTCTACATTACGCAGACTCGGTTTACTTCCAATCCTATCTATATATATATATATATACATTAATTCGATACGGTAATCAAAATATCCTCTCAACATCGTTCATCTAAACTAATTCGATTTACCAGTTCAATTGAAACCACGTACCACCACTACCACTACCATGATTTCTCCTTCCTTTCAAATACTTCTGTTCTTACACGCTCGCGGAGTGAGTTAAAAATCCTCGACTCGCGGGGAGAAGAGAGGGACACACGAGGGTTCCTGATTGAAAGTTCAACAAGGTGAAGTTGTAAGCGGGCCGCGCGCGTCCCCGAACACAGCGCAAACACGATGCTGCTGTCGTCGTCAGATCGAAACGCGGACGACGGAATTCCTCTCTTCGTGAGATGCTTCGATGGAGAGACGAACGTAGGTAGTAACTTGGAGAGAGAGAGAGAGAGAGTGAGAAGGAGAGAAAAAAAGAAGGAGGTCGACGACGACGACGACGGTAGGCGCAAATCCCAAGAGCTAAGTCTTCTCCTGCCTCTTACTCTTCCTCGTGCTCTATGCAAATGACCTTAGGAGGATAGCGACGTCGAGGTTCTCCCTACGGGAAAATAGTTTCATTCTTCTTTTCATTAGCGGTTTACGTGCTTTTGTTCGGACGCCTGGTGTATAATGGCGACGAAGGCGCGATGACCTTTCAAGGCGCTATACGGTGGTGGTTATTTGTCAAGAGAGAGAGAGAAGCGCATAGCACTGTTGATGGCTGATTTTGACTCGTTTCCGTGAGAGTTGAGTGTAGTTTCTGATTGGCGGAAGTTTCAAGAGGAGCGTCGCTCTGCCGAGTTCACTAAGTACGATGACGAGAGTCAAGTGTTTAAGAGGTGACTAGGTAATGTCAAGGTAATTGGTGAGGCAAGTGGTGTGTTTTGCGTGAGTTATTGACCGCGGTATTTGTAAATATTTCGATATCGATGGTTGATGAAGTGCTGCGGTTGGTTTGTGGAAAATTGTGGTGGACATGGTCTCGAAATAATTTGCGATCGATTTTTTATTTATTTATCAACTGGAGTTTAATTCATGAATAGAATTTTTCTATGAATTTGTAGTAATAAAGTTTCACTACAGCGTATAGTATATCGCATATTTTTGATTATTTGAGGGTTGGAAAAAATGTAATACAGTGAGTTTTCATTTACTATACAGGTTGTATGCAACTTTGAACTGGCTTGATTGAAAAATATTGAGAAAAATTTGTAGTATGTAAAATAAATATCGTAAAATACAAACATGAAATTTTTAATATCGATAAAAGTTTGTTTTACGAAATACCAATAAAATTTTAAATGATTGAGCAATATAGTATGATGAAGAGTTCGAAAAAAAAAATTTAATATTAAATATATGTTGTTAATTATCATTATTATTATTTATATATTATTTACCTTTTATTATTAAAAATTTCTTTATTAACAGGAGACAAAGGTCCGAGATTCAATCATTTTGATAATTCTCTCTTTTTTAATAATTAAATAAATGTTACTATAGTTAAAACAGGTCCAAATAAATCTAGGTGTGAGCACTTTAGATCTTAAGGTCGAAGGAAATTCGATTTCCTAAGGCTTAATATTTGATGAGCTAATAAATAATCTAAAACACTCGGATTTTATCATTCTCTTTACAAAAGTATTCTTCTCAATAACCCAATCTATTACCTTTTGTATTCCATCTTCTCGAAACAACAAATTGTTCTTCTACCATCTATCGATAACCAACCCCCCATTCGCAGAACCCAAACGTGTACGAATCTCGAATTAACCACTTTTTCGCCCCTTTTCAGCAGCAGCACGACACAGCCGACCGCTGCAGATAAACTTTTCCAACGATCCCTATATACACACACATACACAGCGCACTATCATTCCTCCTCTTCCACTGCGGCATCGCACTATACAGCCTACCGCGTGCGCGTAAAATAAAGTAAAAGGCCAAAATTCCCAGTAGCGTCTACAGTGCGCACACGCGAAAATAGTATTTTTCCGACGCGACGACGCACAAACTTTGTCTATACAGCAGGATTTATGCACCGGCTGTGGAATCTCGCGAGCAGAGGTATCGGGAGCATGCTGCGTGTTGCTTGCTACCGACGTACGTATACCTGACGCGAGGAGAAGAGAAAAAAATGTACGTGAGTTGTACGTGTATATATATAAAACTGCATGAAAATTACCACACGTGGGAGGAAGGATTTGTTTCAGCCGATTGTCAAGGCGTTTTATGGACGCACAAGCGTTGGGAAAAAATTTCCATGGAAACTCGTTGCTGCTCGCGATGTATAATATGAGCAGTAACTGGTGGTGTTGACGTTATATGGAAGGTAACATGGTTCGCGCTTTATTGTTTACGGGGAAGAATTTTTTTGATAATTTTTTTTTTTTTTTTTTTTTTAGGAGAAACATATATATATGCGCTTGGAAAGTTTCGGCGCAGAAATTTAGTGGAAATACGAGAGGTTTTCACGGGTTTTAATTACTCAGTGTTACTACAGTTTTGAGGCTGGTTTTAAGGTTTTCGTTATTTCATGTTAGAGTTTGTTCATGTTTTTCATAGGTATGTATTTTTTAAATCCGTATATAATGCATTAAAACGTATTTAATTATGTTAAAAAGGTGATTTAATGAAAAAGTTGCGCAAATGCTGTAATTTCTTTTTTTATTTAATTTAATTAATATCGTATATTTGAAATATAAAACTGGAAAATTTAAAAGAAGAGTTTCATATGCTGAGAGAAATATCCAATAAAATTAATGTACGATAAAAATCATAAAAATATCCGTACTATAAAAAAGAAATAATAAAAAAATTTGTACAAAGCATTTTCCTTTCCTCCATTTACACGTATGCACGGTCGCTTAGTAAAAAATAATTTTCATCACCACTTACGTCGTCGAACATTAACGAACTACTAAAATCACACAAATCACATTCCCTCAGTAAATTCCAATCTCATCACACTTTGCTTCAATATTCGACGATTCTTCCCACCTGCCACACTTTTCATATCCAAAGTCAATGGCACACCTTCCCCTACCACACTTTTCCACCCTCGTTCACGACTGTTCTATATAAGAAATCCATCCAGACCCTAAGCACACCAAGCTTATTAGAAAAAATAGAGGCACGCGCGCGTTCGCTCGTTGCAGTTATAAAGTGATTATGTATCAAAACAACTTTTTTCATATAACATTATTTAACGAAGACACTATTGCTCTGCCGCGGCAATCTCTCCTTCCCTCTCTCTCTCTCTCTCTCTCTCTCTCTCTCTCTCTCTCTCTCGTGCGCGAGAAATTTCTCAGGCCGACGCAGGATAGAGAACTTTTTATAACGAGAAGACTTTTTCAAGCGGACTCTCGTGCTCTTTCTATATAACGTTGCCCTATACGCTCGCTTTATACGCGCGGAGGGCGGCCTGCGAAAAATCTCGTTTGTCTTCTGCCGAGGGAAACAGGAGGAAAGATTATACGACGGTACTCGTTCGATCTCATTAAAATAACGCGCGAGCCACTTTCGCTTCTTCGTCTAACGAGAGGAGCACTCGAATCAAATGGAAACTAGAGTATGAGCAAGTATACAGACTGGATATATCTATATACCATCATCCACGAGTGCAGGGTACGCAATTACTCGTGGAAATAAAAGACGCGTCTGCACGTTCATTACACACATATATATATATATATATATATACATACCCACTGGTAACGTTTGTTTCAATCGGTTGCGGCAGACCGAATGGTTAATAATAAATAATTAGAAGAGGAGAGGCTAATTTACATGCGAGAGACGTATATTTATATATACTTGTATTTTACGAATGCGCAACGTGCACGCTTAATGTTGAATAACGATCATTAACCGACGACGCGTTCCTGCACTATACGCGCTTTTATCATCGTAATTTTATTTATAACACGCGTCGTAAAGTTCGGCGCGCTGCTTTTAGCGTCGTTAGCATTATTGAAAATCGCCTGTTTAAAAGTCCGCGGCTCTCTCTCTCTCTCTCTCATCCCCAGTTATTTAATGCACCAGCTAAATTAATTCGCTCGAAGGGGGGGTTGTAAATTTGCGCTAAACGACGATACCGTTTATATATATATATATTCTCTGTAAAATATGTA
>JAWWEQ010028824.1:0-22500 GCA_035583055.1 Torymus tubicola
TATTCAATTGATGGATATATAATAAAGTACAATATAACACTTCAAACTGTGTTGTGATTATCTCTGCAAAAACAACAAACATAAATATCGACGAGAGCGCGTTCGAGTGTTTATAAACACGCTCTAGTATAAACATTCGTACGATAAGCTCATTCATCAAAAGCCAGCGGCTGACGTCACACTATTGAGTAAGCGGATTCGAGAAGCTACCAGAACATTCCACGACATTCTATGCACCGCAGCGGTGCATCTTCTTTGATTTTCGACTTGTAAAACGGTCACATGAATCTATCATTTTTTATACTCTGGTGGCCGTTCTTCTTATCTTTTTTATGTCAAAACTTTTTTTGTGTAAGAGGAAAGTCAGAGTGGGGAGAGCTGAGCGAAACGATGAGTTAGGGTATAAATACTCCCGAACTCGCGACAATCATTCATTCTCAGTTCAGTACTAAGACAGCTATTAGCTCTGTCTAGTCTGGCTTTCCTCCCCAGAATCATTGTATTCATTGGAGATGAGAATTTTTAAATAGAGTATTCCTCTCATTTTAACATTACAAATGTTGTGATCAATGACTAAACCCTAACAAATAATTTTTCATTGCCACATCCTCGTATGAAGTTACAAAATATAATTATTAACTTTATCAAATAGTTTTACAAATAAATTATCTAGTTATTGTTTTTGAAATACTCGGGGACTCTTAAAATTTAAAAATCATCAAAATACAAAAGATTTATCGAAGTCCAAGCATTGCTTGACTGCTCAAAGTCGAAAATCTTACAATGTTACTTAAGAAATTACTTAAGTATTTACTAAAATGTAAGTACTAAGTTGTTATTTAAGAAATTACTTAAGTATTTACTCAGATATAAGGACTAAGATGTTATTTAAGAAATTACTCAAATATTTACTCAAATATAAGTACTAAGTTGTTACTTAAGAAATTACTTAAGTATTTGCTTAAATATAAGTTCTAAGTAACTACTTGAGTATATACTTAAGTATTTACCTAAGAATTTAATTTAATATAAGTACTAAGTGATTACTTAAGTAGTTACGTAAGCAATAACTCAAGGCGGAACTGTTTTCCCCGTGAAGTTAACTTCGAAAAGTCAAAATTCCTCTGGCGACGCATCCGATTGCTGGGCAACGTAAATGCATCCGTTCGCTCATTGGTGGTTCTTTTTCAGTTGGGGAAATCTTTGGAGACTCGACGATTAGGGTTCTCAAGATTTTCTACCACCACGGTTCCACGAAATTACGTAAGAGGTTCAATCGAATTAGTTTTTTTGCTAGGAATAATTTATTTGGGAAATTTTATCGTCGGAGGACGTGATAGCCGGAAAGGAATAATAATTTAAACAACTAAAATATTTGCAAAAGTTGTTAAAATAAATAAACTAGTTGCTAAATTTCGTTTTTTAGCTCTTATGAAAATTTTCATAACATAGTTATGTTAGAGATATCAAAAAATAAAAAATATGAGCTTATATGTATTAGAAATATCTACAAAATGAAATGTTGGAAAATACATTTTTGTCAATTAGTTTATCGGAAAAAATTAAAAACAATGATTTTAAGCCACTTTTTGAATCTCTAATAACCAATGAACATTTAACCACAAATACTTCTAGCCCAGCTTAAAGAAGAGCTTTAAGTGTCCTTATATAAAACATATAATCGTAAAATTTTGATTTGTTTCTACTTAAGCCCCGAAATAGCGAGGAAAAGGCCTAGCTTTCTGCAAGCCGCGCGCTCATCCAATCGTGTTCTGTATTATAACTTATTATATTATATTGGGCGTTGGAATTCTTGGGGAGCTCCATTTTGCGACAGATTATGTAATTATTGTGTATATTTGGCGAAGGAAAGAATATCTTTATTTATTTATTTATTTATTTAAAGATCTACCATCGGTAACTTATCGACCTGCGATAGCGTATCAGCGGAAAGTAACTATTAGTAAACAGTATCATATGGTGGTGCTGGCATTGATCAATGATTTGATGGCACGTTCTTTAACAGTCATGTTTTGCTCCGACGATAATACTTTGTCACAAAGAATGCAGACTTCTCCTTACATTAATAATAGCACTGTAGTTCCATATCTATAAAAAAATTAAAAATTAAAGTTTTCAAACTTAATTAATTTAAAACTCATTCATAAATTTATAATTGAGTTTGTTTGACTAAACAACATTTTTTTCATATGCTATTATATAATTTAATTCTAATAAGATAAATGAATTGATTAAAAAATAAAAAAAAAGAAAAAAAATCACCGGGAATTGAACGACAGACCCAGGAAAAAGCAGGTCCTTTACCCCGACCTATCGCCACACTGTTGCATACGGCACTAACAATAAGTATCGCAGTCAATGCCGGTAAATCAGAAAACTACATTTTTAATACATATTAAGTAAAATTACTTACACAAATTCGTTCAGGTGTGAAGAAAATTCAGTAATATAGCTTCAGATGTCACGTCAGTTCATTGAAGTAGCTTCATATGTCATGAAAATTCACGAAGTTTAGAAAAGGCGTCTCTAAATGCTACTTACTCTACTGTTCAGATACGACTGAAGAGTTCGTTGAGATTGTGGCAGATGTTATGCCCTTGAGTATTTTTAAATTTGCGCATGCGCAGTACTGCTTAGCTACTCCAGCTGCTCTTGTCAAAGCAGGTATATATGCCGGGGTGAAGATACATATACCTACCTCTTCAGTCCTGTAGAAATTCTTAATCTCTTAAATACAAAACTTTGTCTTTGAGAGAGTAAAGTGATGGATGAAAGTATTTAATTGGTTTGCACGAAATATTAAATTTAAATTAAAATAACACGAGAAAAATTTTTAATTGTTTTATTTCCTTATTTGTTTATAACTCAAACTGATTAAACCAAAATGATAAAGACTAATATTACTAGTTCGGCCAAATTGAACTCGCGTAATCAATTTTAAACGTGCCGCTGCTGCGACGCGTAGCACGCATTGCGCGTTAAATAATTAACTTTTTGAAAGGTGCTCTACTCAAAGGTGGGGTAGAAGTATTTGCGATTAAATGTTTATAGTTATTAGAGATTCAAATAGTTGTTTAAAATCACTGTTTTTAATTTTTTTCGAATAAACAAATTGAGAAAAATCTATTTTCCTACATTAACAGCTATAAGTTCATTTTTTTATATCTCTAACATTTCATAAGGGCTAAAAACGAAATTTCGCACATTATTTATTTATTTCAACAACTTTTGCAAATATTTTAGTTGTTTAAATTATTTTTAAGAACATCCGACGATAAAATTGCCAACAGGTACATTTAAGACTAATTCGACTGGGCGAGAGTGTGTAAGCTTACAGTTCCGTTGCTAACTATCATATCGCAGGTGCAGTATACTGTGCTAAGATCCCTATTGGTTGCACATACGTAAAAAGAAAACGGAAAGAAAAACTTAAATTACCAGTTCTGGTTCTTGTACACTTGTTTTACGATGCTCGCGACCTGAGCTAACACCAAATTCTAAATGTTTTCACAGGTAACGTTCATCTTGCGCTATTTTTTTGGTTTGGGTTCACTCCACGAGTTCTGCAAATGCCCGTGCAGTATGCATATTACAGATGGCATCCTCGCACGTGAAGCAAAAGAATTTTGTTTAAGAATAATTTTGCTCTATTCATATTAAAGTAAAATCTTACCTCGATCGTTCCTCTCCATTTATCTGCAGCGTGTCTTGCTAATTCAATTTTTTTCTGTTTTCGGATTTGATGTTTTTTGTATGCCATTTCAATGATTATTAACATTATACCACCAATAATTCCAGCTCCCACAAGTATAAAAACACCTGCCATATTCTTTAATCCTAAAGTATTCGGTGTTTTTTCAAATTGTTCGCATTGCTGTAAATTGCCTTGTAATATCCAGTAATTGTCTAAGCTTTCCATAAATCCACCTAAAACAAATGAATTTGTCATATTATTGATAACGTAATAATATTCCATACTTAATATTACTTTTTTATTAGGCTTTTAACTATTCCGCGCTTTTTAAGTATTTAAAAGATTTAAATTGTGAAATTTAGATTAGCAAGATATAATTACAATATATCAAATGTTACTGTTTATGGTGCGATCATTATAATATCTGCTTAATTGTACTGTATCGAGTCCGCTAGCCGGGGTAATTTACATTGGAATTTTCTGCGCCGAGCATTGAACGCGCATGCGCCCTCTCGACACCTGGCGCACAAATCAGCGAATATGACAAGTGAGAGAGGCACTCATGACTTGCGATACCGTACCGTATTTATTGATAGCTGAACATATATTTTTCTAATGGAAGCGTTTTGCCAGGTTATCGCGTGAGAGAGAGAGAGAGAGAGAGAGAGTGAGAGAGAATTTTTATTCTGCCCTCGTGGCAAAAAATGTTTACAATGTTAGAAAGTACATGGTAATAAAAGTATGATCCCCAGTGAAAGTAATAAACAATGTCAATAAGTCCAAATAAAAGTAAAATAAAATAAAATAAAATAAAATAAAATAGAATCAAATAAAATATAAAAGAAAGGCAAAACATAAGAGAATTAAAAGTAAAATAAAAACATTAACAAAAAGGATAACTGTTGGATTGGTTACCCAGAGTTGCAAAGTAAAAAATTAAATAAATGTCAGAATAGTACTCGGTAACCCGCAATTCAAGGTAAAGTTCCAATTAGATTAAGTCAATAAAATAAAATAATAAAGCGAGAATAATACTGTGACCGCTGGAACTGACAGCTTAGCAGAACAATTACAGGAGAGACGCTAGGGATCGAGCATCCAATAGATGCTGACGGACCGCCCTCTTGAATGATAGAAAAAAGAGACGGTGACGAATGAATGGAAGAAGAGAAAGTCCAAACTTCCAAAATCGGGCACCCTGGACGAGAAACGCCATGTCTCTCGTCTTGTAGTTCATGGCGGTGATTTTCAACTCCGGATGCACACCTCTGCTAGTCGCCTTGGGCTTGTGGTTCGTAAATAGAAATCGGAAAGAAAAACTTAAATTACCAGTTCTGGTTCTTGTATGCTTGTTTTACGATTTATTGCCATGGGCTCACGTAGCCGTAGAATATTGTATAATAAAAGGGTTGCAAAGTCAAATCGAAGCCAGCCCAAGCTCCTAACATAATGAGTAATGTACTCATCCCTCCTGGCCCCTATATCGTACCTCACACACGAATTGCTAAACCGTTGCACTGATGAACCACAAAGTAGAAATGGCTTTATCTACTTTCTTTTCGCTGTATCAATTGTCATGATCGGTCTAGACTTATGCTTCTCGAAGAAGGCTGCAAGATAATTTGATGCCTTATACATTATAATGTCTGCAAAGTATTGCATACGGGTGTTGGGATGAAGCCAGCCTAGGTGTCTCCTGTACGGGGTGGTGTTTTCGTCCCTCTCGGAGTTAACTCCAAGAATGTATCTCACACCTGTATTGCTTGGTCTTTCCAGTCTTAGTCGTTGATCGTCCGTCGCCTCGAGGCAAACTACTATGCAGTAGTCCAAATGAGGTTGCACTAAGCTCTCGACTAGTCTTTCGCGGAGAGTCTCGGTGGTACAGGCTCTAATGAACCGCAGACTATACAGGGCTTTATTAATCTTTGAGGCAACTTGATCGACGTGCGGTTTCCATGTCAACTTACTGTCAATTAAGAAAATAAATGCCCCAAAAAAAAAACTTTAAATACAAAAGTTTTGGGAAATCAAAACGGTGATCTGATGGTGACCTTGAATTTGATCTTGAGCTTGAGCTTCAAGGTCATTTGAAGGTCAACGTGATTTTTTTTTTAAATAGAATCCCCTATTTTTCACACCGGATTCTGAATGAGCGGGAAATTTTACGTCCAAAACGATAGCTTTTAATTTTTAAGAATGACCTTCAGAAGGTGTGAAAAATAGGGGATTCTATTTAAAAAAAAATCACGTTGACCTTCAAATGACCTTGAAGCTGAAGCTCAAGCTCAATTGCGGGGTCAATTATCAGATCACCGTTTTGATTTCCCAAAACTTTTGTATTTAAAGTTTTTTTTGCGCCCTTATTTTCCGAGATATTTTGGTGTATCCACCTTAAAGAAAGAGAGAGAAAATTGGTGTACATTACATTATACAATCTACAACAATAAGTATACCAATATCAGTGGAATACCGAACCTAGTAGATTGCTGTCAATGAAGAATCAATAAGATGCTTTAGTTTTGCCCACATAAAAGCGAAAGAAAAAGAGAGATTTAGATTCAGATTTAGTTTATTTCTGTACATTATATTGTACAATTGGTGAATAAATAATAGAAAATATACAGCTATCAATTGTCACGTAGACAGACTGTCGGCACGTGGTGCATTCGACTCGCGCGGCATCGGGTATACGATGCCCTGCCGACGTCTGCCGTCACCGGGTGCTCCGCGTACTTGCAAAAGCGCAGCTTTTGCATTTCCTACATCTGGAGCATTCCGCTTCCCTCCACATTTTTGGGAAGGAGGAAGTCGGCAGAGCAACGTTTCTCGGCAGTCAGGTACCATCCGCTGCGAGACCCTCTCTCTCTCGTTAGATATTTAATAAAGAGAATCTACTTAACAGACTGGTGGCAGCGGTATTTACCAAGAGATCCTACAGATCAAAACTTTTATAACTTTTTGTGAGGGAGGAGTCGATTCCTGACATTTAAAAAGTAAATTATTTGACGCGGCAAGTAACTTTCTTCTTCTTCACTAACCAACGAAGATTGGTGCAAGCATCCAGGCCTTATTCAACATGCTGCAACTCGTTGTACTCAGCGCCGTCTTTCAACTGTATCTTTTTTTTACCTTTTTTCTTCCCGTATTTTTTGATTTCCCTTGGGTAGAAAAACATAAATATTTCTTTGAACTTCAACTGCGCAAATTTTTTGCATATATACACATTCACTTAATATTAATTGCACTAATTCTTTATATGCCCGTATTACATACACTGCTAACAATTTTGCCGTCAATATTAATGTAAAAATTGAAGTTTTTTACAAAGACGTCTTGGAAATTGCAATCTATGCGTATATATTAAAAATCATATTTATATCTGAAATTTCAAACAAAAGTATTTCAAAGTCTTTTATTAAATTTAAAAGAATGTTTAACAAGTGTAAATTCTATACATTACTTTTGTCTATATATACATATTATTATTATTATTACATCACTTCCAAAAATATATCACTCACTATGGCTGAAAAAGCGAAAAGATTTTATTCGAGAGATCAAGTATCGAGAAAAACCGAACAAAGTCTTCGAAAACGGGAGCGATTAAAAAACATAACATATCAAATTCTCAGTTTCATAGTTCGCTTGACCTTACGAAAGAAGAGAATTCATCTATACAACCTTACATTGTGGCCGACGAACGAACTGCAACTATACGTAACTATTCGACCAATATTAAATCTAAAGTACTTTTGGGCTCTCTTAATGACGCCGAATTAAACGATATTTTACGCGAAATCCAAATGCGTGGCGGCGTGTCAAGTTCACAAAGTCCAGACGCTACTCTTATTACTTCCTGAGCAAACGAAATTGCTACATCGCTTACTCCACCACGCAACACTTTTGATAATGAAAGAGATTCTACATGGTCACCGGAAAATAACCCATTTTCAAATCCTACCAGCGATCCCTTTTCTCCGCAATCTACCTCACAACCGTCCTGGCTACCCTTCGAAACTTCCCGAATAGAAAATCCTCCCTCACAGTATACGAATTTGCAAATACCGCCGGGTAATTATCAAATTACGGAGCCTACGTTTTCACCAAGGGGCCCGCGTTCATCGTATCTGCCACATACAACCCAAAACCGACAGCACGAGTACTTTCTAGATCATTGGCAAAAACCGAATAAAGTTGATATCGTAACTTTACCAAAAAACATATATTCTGATAGATTAGCAAATAACAAGTCGTATTTTGACATCTCTACTCCCGCTCTTAATATGCAGAATAAGTTTCAAACGCCAATAGGAACTAAACCATTCCCGCGTTCTGATGTCTATTAATGTCGCCATTTATAGATCATTGCAGTTTTCCGGAGGACACAAAAAGAATCTTGTTCTCACAAACAGAGTACGGCGACGATAACTGCGTGTTTATTTTTTCAAAAGTATTTAATCGAAATGTTTCTATACACTTTTATTTGCCAAATGGTAACACGACATTTTGTCATTTTGTGGTTAACAACTCAAAATTTAGCCATTTACATTTAACCGGAGTTCATTATACCCCGCATATATTCACACCAAATGTAATAATACCTTCCACTATCCCGAGGTCAAGGTCACCTGAAGAGTCAGCAGCATTATTCAGTAATCATAATACGGGCGATGACGTGGTAGACGATAACGATAACAGAGTTCTGGACGCAGCATCACACTTATCAGCTGACAATGCTTCCCGCGCGCTTTCACCTAGCCCGAACGTCGAGGTGTCTCAAAATACGATAACGCAACTAAGGGCCTACAAAGATTCTCTTGATCGTAGCCGTACCGCTAATACGAGACTTCAATGCTCTAATCCACCCTGAAATTCAACGCAAAACGAGGAATCTCCTTCGAAAATTTGCTTATTTTGAATGAACACCCTTTTCGATTAAGCGAAAACCTCCTCATTTTTATGTCTACAGATCGTTTTTTTTGCAACCGAAATCATAGAAGCCTTAATCGAGAGAGGATTCGTGAATGCAGACGAACTGGCCGAAAGAAATTTTGCGATCGGAGAAATAAGTATCTCATATAACAAAGATAATATGACATTGATAGATCACCACTGATAGGTGTCTTTTTTCAAAACAATTTATCCGTCCCCCCGGTGGAAGACAGATACAAATTAATAAAAGAATACCAAGAATACTGGTATAGGGGCATCAATAAAACTTACAATAAGATAACAGCCGACTATTACTGGAGGAACATGCGACCCGACGTAAGACAATTCGTTTTGAGATGCGAAGGATGTCAAAAACGAAAGTTAGTACTCAAAAACTAAGCTGCCTCTTTTAATCACAGATACGCCAGCTCGAGCCTTCGATAAAATCTCATTAGATTTCTATGGTCCTCTAAAAACTACCCAAAACAGCAATAAGTATATTTTAACAGTTTAAGATTGGCTAACAAAATTTATAATATTAACACCGCTCAAATTTGCAAATGCGGAAGAGATAGCCTGTATTTTTAAAATTGAAAAATACTGCTCAACAGCCTACCATCCTCAATCGAATGGAGGCATTGAGCGTATGCACCATACCCTTACAAAATATTTGAAACAGTATTTAGAAAAAATAAACGATTTGGACATCTGGATTTCGACCTATCAGCACGCTTATAATTCCACCCAGCACGATGCAACAGGCTTTAGCCTGCACGAACTCATTTTCGTGGAACGTTAGAACCTTAGTATTGAAACTAGGGATATCCAGCGGTTTTAAATTACCACGAGCAGGCTGTGTTCTGTAAGTAAAATCAAAGTACGCTAGAAGATATGGTCCTCCAGGAATTGCTGTATTGAACAGTCTATGTAGTAAATTTGCAGCGAAGTACTTCCTGCTGTGGACAAGAAACCCAGATCGCGTTGCTTTAGAAAATCTTAGTATGACTTTTCTAACTGCTTTAGAAAGATCATACTTAAGTAATTTTTCAGCATTCTGACGTGGCAAACACAGTTGAACGCTTGGCTGGAATTGAAAAGCAGTAATAAGGTAAATTATAATATTAAAAAGCCAAAATGACCGTCCATCCGTGCGGACAGCCTCCCTGTATTTTACCCAGTCGGGTAAGTAAAGGTGTAAGTAAAGGGTTAAGTAAAGGGTTAAGTAAAGGGTTAAGTAAAGGGTTAAGCAACGGGTTAAGTAAAGCATTGTATCTACTTAATAGTTCACGTGTATAAAGGATTGCGTGAGAAATAATAATTGATATAAAATGTTGAAAAAAGGATTAAAAACGTTTTTTTATTTGTATTTTTTGTACATATTTTTTTACATTTTTTCTAGTAGATTATTATTGATACTAACAAGGGAAGCACCAGGAATGCGGGTCTTGGCATTGGCTGGAATTGTAGAAGGTACTTCTTCACGACAAATAATGAGACACGTGTCTCATTTTTCTGAATGGGTTTTTTGTTCCGAGATTCAACCTATTTTATGTCTAAAATGAACTATTTTTGATGAAAATGAGGTTCCTTTCTTTAGTTATAGCTTAACGACTATTTGAGTTGTGTATATAGATTAAGAGTTATATAAATGGAGAGAATAAATCTTTAATTTAAGCTTTGTTTCGTTAAAAAATGTCAATTTTCCAAAAAGTTAATAGAAATTGAAAATAGGGTAAGAAGATAACTAAAAATTACTTATCTTTTAAAAGCATTTAATTGGGTGGTATTTTAAGTCTTCTTACTGTATTTTTTATTGCCTTCAACTTTCTGACTAATGAATATTTTGTTAACGAGACAAAGCTTAAATTAAAGCTTTTTTCTTCGTTT
This sequence comes from Torymus tubicola, assembly GCA_035583055.1. Classification (NCBI taxonomy): domain Eukaryota; kingdom Metazoa; phylum Arthropoda; class Insecta; order Hymenoptera; family Torymidae; genus Torymus; species Torymus tubicola. The sequence continues at coordinate 10,535 of JAWWEQ010028824.1, forward strand.
ATATAATTTTTAATTTATATACGCAACCCAAAAAAAATTCGTTAAACTATGACTGAAAGAAACCTCATTTTCATAAAAAATAGTTCATTTTAGATATAAAATAGCTTGAATCTCGGTGCAAAAGGCCCATTCAGAAAAATCCTGAGATACGTGTCTCCTTATTTGTCGTGATGAAGTGTCTTCTACAATTCGAGCCAATGCCAGGACCCGCATTTCTGGTCCTCCCCTTGTAAGCCTAATAACATCAGTCAACTTGAACAGATCCGTCTGAGTCGTGGGGCCAGTGCAAAAATCAGTACGACAAGGATGAAGAAAGAGCCTGGATTCAAGATAATTAGATACTTGACAGTGCACTAAGCGCGCCAGAGCTATCGAGACAAAGCAAAGTAAAGAGATTTGACGGAAATCAGTCAGACTGTTAAGGGTGGTAACTTTACTTACAAGGAAACTAACCCAGGTGCTTTTTCCGATTTTAAGGGGGTGAGAATCACCCCCGAGGGTCACCCTCAAAATCACATTTTTTTCAATATCTTCAGTTCTACTTAACATTTTTCAATATAACCAAATAGACTAAAATTGTCATAAAAAACGCAACAAAAACACATGGGTTTCGATACTAAGGTTTGAACCCTTAGTTTTATTAAGGATAAAACCATATTTGACCAATACTACTTTCGTTTAAAATTTTACAGAATGCTTATGAAATTATAAAACATGTTTTTCTAATACAATATAACAGGGTTTAAATTAATCACATTGCTACTGGAAACTCGTACTCTAGTACACGGTGCCGCGGGAGTCAATCTAATTCTGAACTTCTGGTGATGCACCTTCGATAACTACTGTTGGCAACGCAGAGTACTAACGTACTCTACTTTTAGAAATAAATGTGGAAATACGGCTTTAATTACCGCGCGTAAAAAAACAGAGGAGAGACGGAGCTCGCACGGAATACTTCTTATACGAAGGATATCGCATGTGAAAATGGTTACCCTGACTTGCCAAATTGAAAGAAGCTTCGCGGTACCGCTACGGCCCGGAACGCGACTCGATTCCGAGAATGGTACTTGCGCGCGAGCGTTCAGGCCTAATATTTTAATTTATGCTGATTTATTTTTAAGAAAATTTTATCCCCCCGTAACGTTGTTGAGCTTCAGAAGGACATCAACGCGATTTCAATATGGTGCAATCATAATAGTCTCTGTTTAAATGCTAACAAATGTTGTGTTATTTCTTTTTCAAAATCACATCAACGTTTTGTTTTTAATTTCTTATTATATTCAGCTGACCTACCTAGAACTGACTCCACCGAACATCTTGGGATGTTTATGGACCACAAACTTGATTTCAATACTCATATTAATTATATTTATAGCAAAGGCTTTAAAATTCTGGGCTTTCTCACCAGATCGACCACAGATTTTAAAAGTCCTGCATCGTTACTTTATCTGTATCGATTTTAGGTGGTGCCAGTTCTCACCTACGGCTCCGTTATATGACCCCCATTTACTGCTCAGTATTAACTACACTGTAAGAAAACTTCCATATATATAGATATACAATGTGTACATTTGGAAACTCAAAATGTAAACACATTATATCTATATATATGGAAGTTTTCTAACAGTGTATATGTTTGCATTTGATATTATATATGACTATATTAACTGCGATTTCTTATGTGACATCTTTCGCGTATGACCATCACCTTACGTTCTTAGAAACATCCATAACTTTGCCGACTCTACATTTCATTCCAATTATTCGTATTGTGCCGCCTTTTCACGTATTATCAGGCAATGGAACTTACTACCACAATCATTACAACTACAAATAAATCTTTATTCAAAAGACTTATCCGTGATCACATAAGCACTATTGTTTGATACCTACTTGTCTACGAGACAACTTATAATCTATCACTTCTACATTGTCACACTTTTATATTGGGTCTAGTACCCGTAATTTTTTTCTAAATAAATAAATAAATAAATCTTCGGGGCTACAGCCTTCCCTTAATTCTTCGGTGTATGGGGTTTTATTCCCCACGTCTCCTCAGGTTCCAGGAAGGAAGGGGAGAAGAGAGAAGTGAGAGAGTTGTGTCAACTGGAGGTTTTATTGAGGTGTACCGTGGAGCACGTCTGCACGCTCGTGAGCTCGAGCAACGACTGACGCTCGCAGGCGGCTTCTCGCCATTCATCGCAGTTAGAGTCAGAGGGAAGATCACAGTCCCTACCTTCGAGCATATACTAACTGGAGGTAGCATGAACTGGATTGGTCAAACTTCTAGTTTCGATCCCAGATTCCAGTGAGGGAAAACTGTTCAAGAGCAGCGCCCATACCAGAATCGGAGGCGTCAGGGACGGCGCGGATATCTGCATCAATGCGGGGCTGTACAAAGCAAGGCGGCTGATGCAAATTCCTACTTAACACGAACAAACGTTTCCTCTGCCTCGAACGTCCATGGAACGGGGCGCTTGTCGTTTTTACGAGAGTCAGTGAAGAAATCGTTCCGAGGAGGCTGAGCATGAGGCATGAGGCATAGTTCGCAAATAGAAATTTACCGTGCCAGCAAAGCTACGAAGCCCTGCTATGGTTTGAGGTTTGGAGAAGTTCAAAACGGCTTCAACTCTACTTGGAATGGGGCGAATGCCCTCACCATTCACTAGAGAACTTAGAAATTCGACTTCCAAACCGCGAAGGTACATTTTTTAACATTAAGTCGAAGATGACATTTTCTAAAACGTTCGAAGACCGTACGAAGATGAGAGTAATGTTCTTCAAGAGAAGACGAAGCAATGAGTATATCGTCAATATAACGATACACGAAATCCAATTCACCTAACGCACGACTAATATAACGCTGGAAGGTTTGACTGGCATTGTGAAGTCCAAAAGTCATATACATTGTAACGGGCTAGTAGCCAGGCCGATCTGGGTAGCAGGGTTACGCTGAAAGGCTGGAGGAAAATACAAAAGCTACAAATGTAAAATTATTAGTCATGCAAAATTTGTATATGGAGGTGGTTATGACGTGGGTTGCTAAAGAAACTATGCGATTGACATATAGACTTTAACATTTATTAAAAGAAAATATGAAAAGAAATTTGAAATATAAATAAAATTAATATAGGGTAAAATATGTTGAGCGCCAGCTGGATAAAATAGGTAACATATGTTGAGCGCCAGCTGGGTCGCTCCCCGCAATCAATCTAATTCTAACTACTTCTACAACAACGCGATGCAACACTTGATCACGGTAGAGCAGGGTAAAGGATGCAAGTTCAAGCGCGAGATTGCGAGCGCTTTCAGTATACCCTAGGTTTCGGTAACGTTTCGGTAACATATGTTTCAAGAGGGGCGCGCGTTTCGGTATAACTACTAGTTTCGGCAAATAAGGCGCATTTTCGGTAAAACCCGTTTCGATAGAACTCCTAACTCTAGGTGACGACTAGAGTTGGATGCGCGAGCGCGAGAGAGATTACGGCGCGAGTACAAAATGGCCGCAGCCTGGTCACACTTACAATTCCTGCTGACGAGCGAGTCCTTGGACGTCGACGATTTGCACAGCTGCGGTTGATGGTCGTGTCACTCCGTACACTGGTAACCTTTTCTTTCCCCGAAAACAACGACTAATTTCTTCTCACACAATAACCACGGATATGCGTTCTATCTCTCGACTTTTCTGTCACACGGTACTTCTCTCTACGCGCTATACTCTGGTCCACTATGGAGTATGTAGCCTCATATTACCTCTCTCTAGTGTTGATAGTAATGTTTCTTGTTATTGTCGTTGCAGGGCTCAAGTAGACGTGGGAGATGCTGTATAGCAGGGAAGCAGCAGATGTAAGCGTAGCCGTCTACAAGTAGCCAGTTTCCCATGCATGAGTGATATGTTCTTCAGGTGGAGGTGTCACCCTGATTTCTGCCTCAGAGCAAGGTAAGTGAGGTTCCTTCAGCTGGTGTCTTATCCAGCTATAATATTGTTTTCCTTATTCTCCAGGTGCAGGAAGCAGCGAAGCTGAAGCAACAGTGGTGTCGGGCCTCTTCACAACAGCATTGTCTGTAATCCAGCCTCGTCACCTTATCAAGGAGTCCAACTTTATCATATGCATGCCCTCACCGTATTCCTCAGGTAGTAAGTATCTTCAACAGTACTAACAGTCTCTTTCTTTTGCAGGTTTCATGCCATTCGCCTCCTGGCTCTTCAGCTATTATATTGTTTTCCTATTTTCCAGGTGCAGGAAGCAGCGAAGCTGAAGCAACAGTAGTGTCGAGCCTTTTCAGAACAGCATTGTCTGTAATCCAGCCTCGTCACCTTATCAAGGAGTCCAATTTTATCATATGCATGCCCTCATCGTATTCCTCAGGTAGTAAGTATCTTCAACAGTACTAACAGTCTCTTTCTTTTGCAGGTTTCATGCCATTCGCCTCCTGGCTCTTCAGCTTGTCAGGGCTCTTGCACATGGAAGGGTCCTGCCAGTGATGCTGTCCTCTTCAGGGCTCTCCAGCAGGAATATGCCTCTTTTTCAAGTTTGACTAGTGCGGGCAAGAGTGCAGCACTGGGAGCTCGCAGTGCTCCCATCACAAGTGCTTTCTTGTTTAGGTCTCATTAAGAACGGTTAGCTAGCAGAGGGGTGTTACATGGGTTGCTTGGGCCCTCTTCGACCAAGCTCTTTTCCGCCGGGTAGGCATATCTGCTCTGGAGATAGCCAGAGAGCATCTTTCAGCAGCCGATACTGTTAGTTGTATTTATCTATTTTGAAACTACCTTGTAATGCGCACCGGTGAGCGTTACGACATAAACTCGAAGAGGCCGAAGGGCGTGATAATAGCCGTTTTCGGAATGTCTTCAGGAGCAATGGGGATTTGGTTAAACGCTTTATGCAGATCAAGCGCTGAAAATATTTTCTTACCATGGAGGCTACTGTTAGTCATGAATGCGAGCAGGAGACTAGCCCAAGGACTGCTGGAGGGGCCGCAAATGCTCGCCTCAATCCAAGCATCAGACTCAGCTTTTGCAGTCTTGAGTTTGTCGGGGGCAAGTCTACAAGGACATTCAGCGACTGGAGGATCGGTAGTTATAATATGATGAAAGACATCACTGTTTCTAGGGATTGTGGATTTTGAAACCGGGATCAACCGAGAAAACGGAATCAACCGAAACTTTCTTTATAACGGCAAGAGAGTATATATTCGTGACCGAGTCAACAAAACGACTTCCCTTGAGGTCAACTAAAAGGCCGGAATGCAATAAAAGATCGGCATCGATAATAGGAGGAGGAGCAGCCGCGATAGAAAAGCTCCACAGAATAGGACGTCTGACACCAAGATTGAGTGTAAGCATTGATTCGCCACAAGTGCTAATGAATGAATTATTCGCCCCAAAATGCTTGAAGGAGCTGGGCTTGCCGCATGCCTTAGGATTTTCTGGAATAAGAGAGGTATTCGCATCGGTATCGATAAGGAACAACGTGAGAAATACTACGTGGGCAAGTAAATACGGACAACCCTTCCGGGAAGAGAAAGGGCGCAGAGCAGTCGCGGTAACTGTTTACGTTTACCGTGGCGCACGCAATTCTCCGAATATAGTCGCACAGCACAAAAAGGCTTCGTGCTATGTGCCCGCCGGGAGAAAATAATTCCCAGAACCATGACCGTTGCGCGCAACAACACCGCGGATTAAAAATCTCGCAGCGGTGGCGAACACGGTTGGTGCAATGCTTCCCTCTTTCACCCCGGGCTCGCCAAACATGTAGTATTTAGGCAGCAGTGCCTGTAACTCCTCCAGGACGGCACACTCCTTCGCCCGGGCTCTGGCCACCCGTGTATCTTCATCGGGGAGGAACCCATCGGCCGCTCTCTTGGCCCCGCTGGTGGCTTCCTCCGCCTTTTGGCGGGCTGCCTCCTCTCTGGCCACTTCTACCGCTTGGCGACGGGAGGTCTCCTCTTCCGCCCTTTGTCGGGCTGTCCGCGCTCGATGCACTTCCTTAGCAGCGGCAGCGCGGCGGTGGTGCGCTGTTTACGCCGGTTTTTGACGGCACCTATGCAAGTGCCCGCCTCGCACTCGCCCGCCTTGCCGTAGCGCTGGAGAAAATCCTCCAGCGCGTCAAGGCCAGCGGTCTCGGTGGCTCCACATTCCCGTGATATGACCTCAGGAGGCTCCTCCAGCTCTTCAATGATGGCGGTGGTGGGGGGTAGCGGTACTTGCACTACCCGCGGGTGTGGCAAATTAATTCCGCGATCACCTCTTTGGCCCGCTCTACCACTTCCGCTAGTAATCCGCCTATAAGATGTAACATAAAACTGACACAGAGGTTGTGGAATGAGAGAATACAAGGAAGGATGTGGGCGACACAAGGTCTGTCGACGGCTCAAAGACGTCACAGGATCAGCGCTGACGGGCTAAACAGGTGGGACGTGGACTGAGCTGTTCCACGTCGATAGCTGCAGGAACTTTTTTGCTGCCTTTCGGCCTTCCAGGGCCGCGCTTCGGCATCGTTGTCGAAATCCTCCTAACTATGCGCACGGTCTTTCGCGGCGCTGGGCCTTCGGCCGTGACCGTACATAGCCCTGAGCTGCTGCGCATGGGCTGGTCGAATCGTCCGACCATCAACACCTTCGATCTCATAGGTGTTTTCGCCTAGAATCTTCACAATCGTGAATGGTCCGGCGTATTTTGGAGCCAACTTGGTAGATATCCCATCAGCCGCTGTGGGTATGATTTTGTTCTCCTGCCATACACGATCACCTAGACAGAAACCAGATGGTCGAAGTCGCGCCTTATAATATTTTGCTTGAAGTGCCTGCTGAATCTGCACGTTAGCCGCCGCTTGTGCATGCAGGTCTCTACTGGTTCATGCGAGCTGCCCAATTTTCCATAGTCTCTTCTGAGCGCATGAGTACCGAAAGGCCGATTCCATTGAGGGTTTTTCGCTCGAGAGATTCACCCAACCTATAAGGTAGAGGTCTGTACCGATGGTTCGATCGGTAAGACTGGGATTAATCACTCGTCAAGCCGGGTTTGAGTCCCAGATCTTCACCGATTGATGCAAGCACCACTGTTTCACACATGTGCGTTGTTTACCAATACACCACAGACCTCCGTCATCGATTAGCCTAACCACAAGGTAGCAAAAACAGGACGACGTTAAATAACATAAGAAAAAAATTTTTTAAAAATTCCCAAAAGTCGTACCTGGCAGGACTGTGGCGACATCTTAGAGATGCTCGGTGCTAGGGAGCTTGACGGCTTCTTTCCGAGCCCCTCTGAGACGAATTTCTTCCCTCACTCCTCTACCAAGTAGTACACTACTGGACGAGCCAGTGCCCTTCTTCACTCGGATAGTTTCTGCCTAACTACCGTGTCATTGTCTAACAGGGCATATGGGTGTATGACTTCATTGTCGACTAAAGGCTCCCATATAGTCGATTCTGTTCTGTTATACAAAACAGATTCGATGAAGCCACTTGACCACTGCCAGCATATTGGCACTGTGCAAGACGAATAGTTATCACTGAAGAGTTGCATCATCAACAAGACGAAGGAGAAGGAGAAGCGATTGATTATCAAAATGATTCACCTATACCAGAGCATGAAGAATTTAATCGAGAGAACGAAGAGAGTGACAATAGAAAAGACGTGATAAATTTAAATTAAATTAGCAACTCACCCGTATTACCACTCATAATCACGAAAAATTTACACTTTAAAATTCTCATCGATTCTGGAGCCTCATCGTCTATTTTGAATCCAGAAATCGCGTATATATTGTTTTCAAAATTTATATTTCCATACGAATTCGAAATCAAATCGGTGCACAAAATGACGAAAGATACACACTTTACCTTTCCTATATTAAATGAATACGGAGATGATACACCTATAACCTTCTTAACAGCAACATGGCACTTTACGTACGATTATTTAATCGGACATAAGGATTTACAGAATTTAGAATGAATTATTAATTACAAAACTCAAAATTTTGGCACATCTAAATTATTAATAAAATTACAGATATTACATATAAGGACTGATCATATGAACGAAGAGAAAAGAGATAAAATTATATCATTATGCCAGATCTATAAAGGGTATTTCTACAATGAAAATTAAAAATTATCAACAACTTCTGCAGTCTCACACAGTATAAGAATAAAGGATGATCACCCGATCTATGTAAAGAATTTTAGGTATCCATACCATCTAAAACAAGAAATTCAAACTCACATTAGAAAACTGTTGAACGATGAAATTATTCAACCGAGTAACTCGCCTTACTCATCCCCCGTATGGATTGTACCAAAGAAAGAAGATGAAAATGGAAAGATGAAATGGAGAATAGATGGTAATAGATTATCGTAAATTAAATGACAACATTATTCAAGATGGACGACATTCTAGAAAATTTAGGCAAATGTTCTTACTATATTGGATTTGGCACAAGGTTTTCATAAAATATCCGTCAACAAAGATTGAATTGAAAAAACAGCATTTACCGTAGAAAATGGACATTATAAATGCCCGACTACTTTTCAACGTCAAATGGATAGAATTTTAATGAAATATCTACGTAAGTTCTGTTTTGCTTACGTGGATGACAGTAATATTTTCGAAATCACTCCAAGAACATTTACAACATTTGAAGCTAATATTCGAAGAACTAAAGCAATAAGAATAGATTCCGAAGATAAATGCTACCAAGAAGCGTTCGATGTTTATCGTTTTTAAAGAGTTAATCACTAACGCACCAGTGCTTGCCTACCCAGACTTTACCAAGCCATTTACTGTCACAAGCGACGCCTCAAACTTAGCAATAAGTGCTGTTTTATCCCAAGAACAACATCTAATCTCGTGTTATTCAAGGACATTGAATTCGACAGAACAAAGCTATCCGGCGATAGAGAAAAAATTTACTATTGAAACAGATCATAAGCCATTAACCTGGCTCTATTCTTTAAAAACGCCTAACGATAGATTGATTAGATGAGGACTACGATTAAAAGAATATGATTACGTAATAAAATACAAAAAGGGTTCTGAATATTATTTCGCCGACGCTCGGAGTCAAATTAAAATTAATGCTAATAAAACAATAGAAGAAGACTCACTTTCAGTGGTACCTACAACACCTGACGATGCATCTGTCACACACAAAGAAATGGACGAAATATTTGCCGATGCCATGGCAACAGTCCACCCAACCCAGCTGACGAAAATCCGGCCTTTTCACTTCCTATAGCAGACAAAAATATTCACGCTTTTAATCATAGTATTATAATAAAAGCAGGATATGATTACCACTTAAAAATAAACAAAGATAAGCTTAAAGTACAACCCAAGTTGAAAAGCAATAAATCAGACGCAGAAACACATCTACTTAAGTTCTTGAAAGAAAATGTTAAACCCAATAGACAATATGGTATCTACTTTACGACCGAAGAATTGAAAATAATAACCTGCAGAATATTAAAGAACCATTTCAATGAAGAATTAAAAGTAATCAAATCAACCACGTACACATTTACAATTGATAGAAATAATTTCATGAAGGAACTAGAAAGATGTCATAATCAACATCATAATGGTATTCGAGAGACGTCATCACACTTTAAAAGAAAACTTTACACCCTTAATATAGATCGACATAAGCACAAACATATGAAACAGAAACCTACGGCCCTATTATTGCTAGGAGACCACTTGAACGTATATACATGGATGTATTTCATTTCAACAAGGATAAAATCTTAAGAATTATAGATATTTTTTACAAATATGCTCAAGCTTATTGTTTACCGGATGGAAATGCCACGACCGTGATAAACAAATTGAGACACTTTGCCTCACACCATGACTTTCCGAGCAAAATTTCGACAGACAATGGAAGCGAATTCCAACCAACAGTATTTAAGGAATTTTGCGACATACATAAAATTAATATCATTAAACGACCATAAATAGACATACATCGAATGGACCAATAGAGAGACTAAATTCAATCCTGAAGGAAAAATTAAGTATTTTATTCGATCAAAATCCAAGAGAAACCGTGAAAAATCTTATGATCACCGCTCTCTTAATAAACCAATGAGAGTACATACTCCACAATAACTATACGCTGCTTACCCTTCTGCATGGACCTTATGCCGAACTACAAAAACACATTATCGAGCCCGATGCCGATACTATAGAAAGATATAATAATGAAATCAGAAAAAAGAGATTTTACCTTTTTATGACACGCTGTGTAAAAAGCAAAAGAGCAACAAAATTTAGCTAATAGTTCTGATAAATCGTTAGATAATAAGGAAATTCACATAAAAATCCACAAACAACAACGCGACAAAACAGTACCGCGATATTAAAAGTTACTTGTAGAGAAACAACAAGGCCCCTCATTAGGTTGTTATATATATTAGAAATGCCGATACAATTGAAGGAGTGCCAAAAGATTAAGAAAAACTTCTTTACTCTCAGAAAGAGTTAATACTGCACTATCATAATTTGCTTGACTTTCGCTTTGCTCAGGGATCAATTGCATTCACACAGAATCTTACACTATTAAAATCCCTATCCTCAATCCTATCAAAGTCTCGCTTTATCAAAGACTTGCTGTAATCAATTACAATAACCAGACTGAAATTACCACCACACCATGGGAGTATAGATGTATGAAAAGAATTTTCTATGTCCGCAAATTATAACAGAAAAAGTCAAACCGATCCTATCAGAGTTAAACATGATAATGATCAAATGAAGATGCACGGAACATAGGAAATACAAGAATTTTGAAGAAATAGAACAATCCAGTTTAATCTCACCTATAATCATCAAAGACCACCAGTTGAATTTTGAGTCTTTAAAAATTTTTATCACCTACACTAATATACAAAATAAAAATCAAGAAGCAGCGGCGTATACTCCCAAAAAGCCTGAAGCTGAAGACATCAAAGAGCAGGACGTCATTGAACTTGGCCGTAGAGGAGTCATGTGATTCACCACATAGGTACTCGGACTCATCGGCCTTCCAGCCTCCTTATCGTTCCATATAGTATCTGCATAAGACCAAGGGAAGTCAGAAGATATTGAAAATGCCAATATATACTTCTTATATACAAGTTATACGTATGTTTTCTTAGAGTACTTCACGTTGACAGCCGTCAGTCTCTGTTAGGCATTCAATCTGTAAATAAATTACGTTATAATAAATTAGTATTATAATCAACACCTCTTTGTTCGATTACTTACTTGAGCAAGTGTACCTGTGTGTGAGTGTTACCTCCTTCTGGTTGTCCACCGGAGCTTGCTACATAACTCGCGCGGGCAATTTCAAACGAACGCGATTTGAACAGCCGGTCGGTGAACGCAACACCGACGGCTCATAATGGTGAGCCGAAAATAAAAGTACACTGAACTGTACGCGCTCTGCTAGTCCAGCTAATATCGTGGAAAACGGTCTGCTCACGGAGTCGTTTGCAGGTCGCGTTACCGTTCACTAAGTGCAGACTGCTGATGGGAAGCGGACTTCCCTGTCGCGATAACAGCAGGTCTGCCCCCGTGCTGGAGTACTTCCCTAGCAGGGACGATGATGACGAGGCTGGACCCGGGCATAGCGTCGGTCACTGGAGTATACGAATATATAACGATCGCGTGCGCGCGATTAGATGGACCGAGAGAATCTAATTCCAAATTGAATTGACCGCGACTTTGCAACGGCGATAGTCGCTCTCCTCGCATGTAATTCCCGAATCCGTGCTCGAGCGATGTAAACAAACGCTCGAGACGCACGAAATACAAACAGGTTCGATAAAATACGGAGAACTGAGATGCTTATTTTCTCCCTATCTTATCCTCGAACCTCTTTATAACAGAAACAACTTATACTTGCCTTATTTTATACTTTCATAGAAAGTTTTATAAACAATAATAACAATAATATTTATACCGTCATGAAACAAAT
>JAWWEQ010028835.1:0-23885 GCA_035583055.1 Torymus tubicola
CCGCCGTCGTTGCCGCCGCCGCCGCCGCCACCGCCGAATTGTTACGTCACTAGGTCACCCCCTTTCGATATATAGAGGAGTATGTGTATGTGTGTGTGTGGGGGTGCGGGAGAACACGCGTCGATATACACTCGCGAGGGAAAAATAGGAGGGCGAACGCGCGCGCGCGCGTGCAAACTAGCGAGCAAGCAAACCGAGAGGGTAGTATGAAAGAGAGAGAGAGAGAGAGTTTACGTATGGAATTATGGGTGTAGAGAAGGGCTAATGAGCGCTGAGCTGGGATTTTTCTTTTTTTTGGGGGGAGGGGGAGGGAGAAGGGAGGGTGAAGCTCACGGTCAACGGGGGGTGCGTACACGTGTGATGCGAGGGAATTTTTATAGGGCGGGGGAGAGAGATGTGCCGGATGAGGAAGTAAGGTGGATGGTAATGGGATGGATGGGTCGGTGAAGAGAGCGAGAGAACGAGAAGTTCGGTGATTGTTATAGGAGAACGGTGGAAGTGGCTAGTTTATGGTGGGATATATGTACATGTAGGAAGAGGGATTGTTTATAGAGGTTGAAAGAGAGAGAGAGAGAGTGAGTTTGAGAGTGGAGAGTTGGGGAGAAGGTGAAGTTTTCGACTGAGATTTTTCGAGGGTTTATGGTGTCAGGGTTTCGTGTGATTAAAGAGTCAGTAGAGGAAGAAGATAGAGTATAGAGGGTTGGTTGTTCTTTTTGGAAAAGGGGTGAAACATTTGCCTAGAGGTACGACAGTCGTTTCTCCTCTGAGATGATTTTAATGTAAACCGAATGGCAATGAAATAGATTCATTTGTAAAATCTTATATTCGAAACCGAAAATCTCATGTTTCACCACAATAATTTTCCCATTACATTAAATTTTTTCATTATATCCTACAACCCTCTAGCAAACCCGCTATACGCTACAGAGTGTCCAGTTTTTCGCCTTTAACTTGAGAATTCCCCATCACCCCTATACTCTTTACTACTCGGTCATAACATTTTCATCGTCTTTCTCTTTCTCCTCTCTCTCTCTTGCACTTACCCTTTCTTTCCTCTCCGACACACACACATACACAGACACATACACGCGTTCGCGCAGTCTTCGAATGTCATAATTCCCGCGGCCGGCGGAGCCACTCTCTCTCTCTTTCTCTCTCCACCCCAATCGATACCCTCCGCGTGCGCGCGCTCGCGCTACTTCGACCTTTTCGCATCTCTCTTTCTCTCGCGTATACACGCGCGCTTCTTTCTCTCGGAGATCATCTCCTCCTTCTCCTTCTCCTCCTCTCTTCTTCCCGCTCACGTCAATTATATTCGCGAGAAAGAGAGAAGAAGAACTCGTGTCTCTCTTTCTGTCTCACATACATACACGGGTTAAAATAAAAACGCTCGACCAGCAGAAGAGAGTGAGAGAGCGATCCATAAATACGGGGTAGCGTGTATGTATACGCGAGAGAGAGAGAGAGCAACGACGAGTGGTCTGAGTCAGGAATTTTCAAGGGCTCGTGTTTGCGAGTGAGAGAGAGGCACACTCTCTCTCTCTCCCTCTCCCTTAACCAGAAATGAAAATGGGAAATTTGCTCTCTCTCTCTCTCCGGTGGGGGAGGCAGTAGCAGCAGCAGCAGCGACGTTGAAATCGAGGGATGGCGCTGCCATCGAGGTATATACGCGTGGTAAGGAAGAGAGGGTAAGAGAGAGAGGAGAGAGAGAGAGAAGGTGGCGCGGGTGGCGGAGGGAAAACGCCTATGACGTCACGGGCCGCACGGTGACCTTTGCCTTTTTCTCCTCTCTCGCTCCTTTTATCGCGCCAGCGCCGAGCGGACGGGCGGACGAGCTTACGGCGCATCATTCCTGATTTCTGCCACTATATATACTGCCGCGCCACCCCCCTGTGTATATTGCCAACCCCTTTCTCGTTCTACTTGCGCGCAAGCTAGGCGCGGTCTATCTATCTCGTTTTCCTACTTTTTTCTCTCTCTCTCGCTCTCCTCTCTTTGTAGGTTAGTCGCTGTCTTTCCGAGCGAGCGAATTTTCGAAAAGCACGTATATAGAGAAGGAGAGGAGAGAAGTCAAAGGATATTTTTGGCATTCTGTTACATAGGCCTATACTATTATACTTCTACTCCCTCGCCCCTCCCCTCCCGAAGGATTCAGATTAGGCGATTCATCACGAGATTTAACGGATGAATTATATTGCGTGCACGCGTGCCCGCCCAACTCGTATTACATATATGTATATATGTATGTTTGAGGAATAAGAGGGAACTATATATATATATATATATGCTGTAGTTGTAATAGTAGCCGACAACGACGACGACCTTATTCGCCCTTCGAGAGAGAGAGAGATTGAGCGAGTAATTCAACGATAGAGTCTTTGTAATAACGCGCGCGTGTGCACCACGTCGGAGATAAGTTCTTTATGATAGCACGCATGGCTATATATATATATATGCTCGTTGTAGTCGTCGTGCCAGAAGATAAATTGTTTTTGCCCCGAAGTCGCCACATATACACATACACCGCGAAGTGTCTTCTTACTGTGTTCTTCGTATATACGCGCGCGTATGCTTATAAGCTGACGTGGAAAGAGACATGCGCATGCGTATATATATCTATATGTAAGAAGCTTCGTTGATGCCTTTTACGCGTAGTATAAGTAATTTTTGGTCTAAGGCCGATTAGGATATAATCAGGATGTGCACAAGCACGATGTCGATCGGTTATTTTATTGTGTTTTTGTGGGCACGCGCCGAGAGAATTAAGCTCGCGCTTTCGCTATGCTTGGAATATTAAGAGGGAGCAAAAGAGAGAGAGTTAATTATGCCGTCGAGCCTGTATGTATATGTATGTGTGTATGTGTCTATGTTATTATATATATATATTCACGAGTTTGACCTAGAAAAGTTTTAATCACATGCGTGCGGTAGGGAAAAAACCGTGAAAAATTTTCACTTAGGTTGTTGTTTTGTTTTCTCCTATTTTTTTTTTCAAAGTTTTTCTAAAATTGATTTAGATTTAGCAAAAGTACATAGTTTAGCGCGCGACGACGAGATTGTTATATAGATGTAAAGAAGAAGAAAAAAAATATATACCCACAGCTTGAAAAGTTGCTGTACGTTGAGCGCGTATGTATATACGGTAGAGGGGAAGAGAGAAAATGGGACCGAGTTTAGCGCTGTTAGCGTTAATAATAAAATAAAAATCTATAATAACACGCATTTTTAAAAATAGCGCGACAGAGTAAATAACGCGCGGTTGTCGAGTAAACAACGTTATATGCGCGCGCTTGCTGCTGCTGCTATACGGGGTAACGTCATACGACCACCTTGTGCGTATGTGTGTATGTACAGTACGCGTACGAGCACAAGCGCGCGGTTATATTATACGTTTACTGCGCGTTTATATATAGTATACGCGCGCCAACGACGACGAATATGAAAAATGACTATATAGCTACTAAATATGTACTACGGTATGTACAGACTAAGGTTTGACTAATTCACAATGACTATGCGCGATCAATGAATACTATGTCCTTAGATTAATTTGCTTGTACGCGCGTATACCTTATTTGCGTTGCTACAGGGAGAAAGAGAGAGGGGGAGTATGAAATTTCACGCGCACTTGTCTTTATTAATTCACAAGAGCTATTTTTATATATATATATATATATACGTGTGTAAGGTCGCTTGGGGATAATTGTAGAATATTTTTGTAATTATGTTTACTACTGATAGTATTGTAGGAATTAACAAAGCATTGGGAATTTTAACTTTTTTTTTCCTACTATTAGACACTCGGCGAGCGTTTTAACAATCTGCAAACAACCAAAGGAAAATAGAGGTTTCTATGTGAAAAAATATAAAAGATTGTACCCACGGTTTCTTAATGGAGAATCAACTCGTAGGTTGGTAAAAATACCGCGTCAATATCAACCACTTCAGTTTTTATGCGTTTACAAGACTGTTCAGTATTAATCTTGCTTGCTAATTTATTTGTGTAACCTTGTTTAGTATAAATTTCTTACAATATAATTTCACCCCAAAATTCCCTTACCCACCAAACCAAGCACGACCACCACCAACGCTTCCCCCTAAAAACTTTACCCCACTCTTAAAAAAAACCATCTCGGAAACGTTGAGAATTCCCAACCGGGTATTTATCGCCCTGTCCAATTCATCATGCACCTTCTCTCTCTCTCTCTTACTCCCGCACACCCGGGAATTCACGCGCTCATTTCGCCCGCTTGGAATTTTTCGCAGATGTGACGCTCCCATGTTTCCACTCTCCTCTCTTTTTCCTTGGCGCATAAACGCATCTACCGAAAAATTCTCTCCCACTGTGTATAAGTACTCGCAAGAAAAAGAGAGAGAGATAGACGCGTTTAATCCGAAAAATGCAAACGGCGACGGGAAGTCTCAGGGTCGGTTGGCTAGCTTAATTAATAACCGAGTGTTCCTTTTGGCTTTTGTCCTAGCCTGTGCTCTCATATATATAGGCTATGTGTGTATATTATGTGCAGCAGAGGGGAAGGAGTGTAGTCGTCGGCTACTGACACTGTTTTACGATTATCTCGGCTTGGCCGATGTATATAGAGGGATGGATGAGGCACGCCCAAAGCGAGAGAAGAGAAGAGAGGTAATTCGCGTGGTGATTGCGTTGCAAGGGAAAGGAGATGGGACGATGTGGCTGAGGGAATTAGTATAGACGATTGTTTTAATGAGTATTGAAGAGTATAAGTATATATATGAATAAGATGGTGCATTGCGGATGCTTAGGGGTTATATGGTTATGTGATAATGTGTGTAGTAAAGGTAGTTGTTGAAGGTTTAGGAATATTAGTTATATCCACTCACTTTTTTCATGAAACCCAAATCAACTAATATTTTAGACTTCATTTCAGTATTTTTTTTATTAAAATTATCTTTCAGAAAACATAATATATTATTTATATCAAATAACAGATTTAAATTCTAAATTTTGAGGTTAGGAAACAAATTGGAACAGCATTTATTTTGTAATTAAATTATTAAATACAAAATTTTAATCAATTGCGTATTAAATATTTTAATGATTATTTATTGATTCACTTAAATGCAGCTATAAATCATTTAATTGATTGTTGTATCCAAAATATTCATTTTATATCGGAGAACATTTTGAATTTTGACGCTATTTTTAGACCGGGTATTGAACGATCAACCAATCGCATTGCTTCTTTAAATAATTCATAACATCCTATCATTATTTTTTTAGAACAGAATAAAATATATCAAAGACCAATTAGATTTTTGTACACTTTTATACTCTTGTTTCTATACTTAATAATTATATAATAAATTTATGTATTCGTTGTGGAACACTCAATGTAATCAATTAAAATAATTAAACAAAATTTTTATACCAGATATATTATTTTGCTTTTTTTTTTCAATTCCACGCTCCCGTCGAATTCTCTAAAAGTAGTATATAGATCGCAAGATAATGAGAGAATAAGAACGAAGCTAACGAGGGATCCCTAAAATCAATCGACGCTCATCGCGTACTCATCTCGACCTCTCTCTCTCTCTCTCTCTCGGATCTCTTCCCTCTATTTTTAAATCTTCTCAAATCAACTAACTCTCGTTCCACACGCGCTCTATAATAATTCCTTTCCTTCCAAGCCTCGCATATACATATATACCCACGCTTATACACCAACGAAACATTAACGTTATCTTGACACTAACAAACCCGTCGCGTTAACAACCGTCTATACTCTTACCCCTCAGCCGCGTGTTTATAATCCTCACAAATTCATCCATATCTTCACCGGTGCGAGGTGTAAAGCCCGTCGCGCCCAAGCTATACATGTCATATATATACGTATAACGACTTTTACTTTTAAGAAGAAAAAAAAAAGAGGTAATTTAAGCGATAGCTCATAGATTATGAAACCTCACGTTCGCACAGGTTAGTATAGTTTTTTTTCTCTCTCTCCTCCATCGCCGCAACACCACGACGAATTTGCGTAACCCAGTTTAGCCTTTTCGCGTTGAAGGTAGAGAGAAAGCGAGAGAGAGAGAGAGAGAGATAAGCTTTTACGAGCTCGCTCATTGATTCGCCTGTCTCTTATAAAACATCAAACGAGGATACGTCAAACGTGACGGAAAGAGAAAGAGAGAGAATGAGTGAGAAAGCGAGCAAAGTCGATCTATTTCGAGAGGCGCCTGCCGACGTTACAAGCGTGCGAGGTGGTACTTTTGTGTGTTCCGTCGACGCGAGGGTGAAATGCACAGGCATATAGCTCGTGCGATTTTCCACGTCGGAACGTCGCGGTGGTGCTTTTTTGTGTATATATACGTATATGTTTGAGAAAAAAATTGAAGTTGTGTATATTGGAAAGGGCGTTAGGTACGTATAGAATATGGGCCTGTTATAGGTTTGGAAAAGTCTTAGAGATTATTAGTGGAAGAAAGTGCGTATTTATTGACTCTCGATTTTTTTATTAAATTCTATTAGCCAAAGAACCCTACTGTGTATAATATTATCTCATCGATTGTAAAAATCGTGCACGCATTCCAACGGTCGGTATAACACAGTACCTCATTAGTATATATATGCACACCTATCCGTCTGCTTAATTAATCACGCCAACTATAAAACCATTTTCTGAAAATCATTAACGATCCTGCGACTCATATACATACAAACAAAACCCCGACGACCAACAACGTCGACGAATCGAATAAAAAAAACTCCCCGCTCGCCACACCTCCAAATTACACACACACACACACACACACCGAACTGTGCGCATATATACCGCGCGACCTACATTAGCATACGCGGCCCATAATTATTCCCTTATTTGCAAACGAAACGTCCGAACGCGCTTATCAGCCCCGGCGTATTAATCGACTCGACAAAAACTCTCTCTCTCTCTCTCTCGCTCTCTCTCGCAAAGTCGTTAACGCCATCGCATAGAGAGAGAGAGAGAGAGAGACCACGCGCGGGAACGCAATTTTCGAAGCTCGCGTGACTTTCCCAGCTAAATTCTCTCGCGACTATATATATATATACGCGGCTGTGCCCACACACGTGACGCGTTCGCCGCTCTAATAACATTCAAATCAGATAAACGACTATATAGCGAGGAGAGTGGCGGAGCAGTAATAATAAAAATAATAATAATAATACAAAGAATCCGTGCAGTGTTTTTTTTTCGCTCTGAGTCATATATGCATGTATATATAGGTGGTTATTCAAAGTTACCTAGTATTGTGTATATATTTGTAAAAAGAGCGTAGAGGGGAGGATAACGTTCTAGAAGTCTTGGACAAGCGAAAGAAATTCGCTAAAAATAAGACTGATAGGACTGCGAAGGTCTACGCCGCCGCGGCGCGCACGTGCCCGCGCGCCCGCGGTCGATTTAAAGAGTTGAGATATAATGATACAATGTTGCGAGTTCTGGTGCGAACTATACGGTGCGAGTTGTAATGCGCGGAATAATTTATAATGTAGATGCGAGTATGTTTATATATATGGTTAATGATTGTTAATTTTAGATGTATTATAAGTAATAACTGACTATTTGCATTTAAAATGCATGATGCGCGACCGAAATTAAATAGCATGTAGAACTTCATCGTTACAAATCGCTATTAAATGGCTATATATTTATATAAACGCGTATATATATATTATCAAGCTTGGCGTATCTTCCATACTCCGATACCACATCACCGATCTCTATCTGACTTCGTCCCCCATATTCCATTATAAAAATCTTCTACTGTCTATACCAACCCAAAATCACGCACCCGCATATACATTGAAGTTCCCTCCGCTATATATATACACACATACATCGCTAATTAATCATCATCCGTCAATCATTCCGCAATCCCTCTCTATACACACACCTAACAACAACATAATCATCGCCGACGCACGCACACACACACCGGCAACGAAAATATATATATGCATCCATCGACGTATATAATACAACCACTTACGTAACGATGTCCGCGCGCGCGCATACCTTAGCTGCAATCGCGTAGGCATCCCTTCTACATATATACAGGCGACACAAAAGTGTGTACATAGGGCTTCGGAGGTCTTTACTCTTTACACTTGGCTATCTCTGCGTCACGCACGCGGCCTTTACGTGGCTTCATACTATATACTGTTCCCTTCTCTCACAGCAGCAGCAGCAGTAGCAGCTTCGATAAAAGAGAGAAGAAGAAGAAGGGTTGTGTATGTGGATTGTAGCTGTATATATGCTACTGATGTGTATATATATATATATATATAGCTGGAGAAATGGTCTCGGTCACGCGATACTTTCTATATACACTCGTTGGAATTACACGTATCGATAAAAGGGTGGATAGAGAGAGAGAGTGCTGACTAGGTTTTCACTATATATAATGCTACAGGCAAAGAATGGATTCGTGCGTGCTTACAGTCGAAGCAGTATAGGGTATAATGAAAACTTTAACGACGCTGCTTTGTTTTTAAGTTTAGTTTTGTTTTATATCTTCTTTTTTTGTACCGAGCACGGGGATGTGGTTCGCGTAGACGTACGGCGAACGACGGTTTCGAGGTAGTTTAATGGAAGCATTGACGTCGATTGCAGACTGGGGGAGGTTAAAAGATCGTTAATTTGTATTATTATTACGCGCGGGAGGTTGTTTAAAAGCGACGTGCGGTTTTTAGTTAAAGAGGTGTGACGATCATGGTATAACAATGATGGTGTTGGTTAAGTTTACGTTTATCGGTGACGAAGTGATTCATTAATTGTTTTTGATTATACTGGGAGAATTGAAGAAAAAAAATAGGGAAAGGCCATTACGTGCGTCATATATTGTGTATATATACGCGAGAGCTTATAGTCCATAAATATATATACTCTTTTAGACTGATGTGTGAACCGTTGGAATTTTATCATTGAAACAGTGTATATATGTTCCTTGTCGAGAGACTCTCGCGTGCGTGCACATCAGTTATAATTTACCTTGGTGTTTGATTTGAACAATAGAATATTACATAAGTTAAGCTAACAGAAGTGTGTATATATACACACTAATATAAGCTCGCTACATATGTATTGTGAAAAAAAAAAATATTCCCGCGGATTAGTATAAGACAACTTTTTGATATCGCTCTCATTATGTTAAGCTTGTATCAACATTGTAAAAATTGATTGCACTGCGGTTCATGAAATTTCGTCTCGAAAAAATATTTCGACGGCAGTTGTAGACTATATATTAAACCAATTGGTTATTATTCGAGAAGTACACGCACGCGCGCATTGACGATCAGATTATCATAATTCATACGAAAATAAAACGAAAAAAAAACCTGCGTGTATGTGTATGAGTCAAAGTAAATTTTGATAAGTATTATAATGATCGATGGTATTACTGTATGTATACACTACAAATATCGCACGCGATTTCTCATATACGTATGCATATACAGCAGTGACGAAAAATCTTTGGTATACCGATCGCAGGGAAATTTCCGCATTAATTACGCACGAGTTTGTATATATATCATATAGGTAGATGAATTTATAGAACCTCGACGAGAGTAATTTATTAAAAAGCATACATATGTATATATGTATAATACATACCTTTCATTCATTCGCTATACCTTCGTAAAAAAAAAAATAATATGTTGTGCGAAAACGAATTTGGCAGTAGATATTATTTTCTAATCTTAGTACACCTATATCTATATATATACATTTATAAATGCATATGTGGAATCGTACTCTAACATACACATAACTATTCTAATAATTTTTTGTTTGTTCTTACACGTCTATATATATCTATGTACAATCTGCTGCTGTGCAAAGACTACGGACTCCCATTGTAGCGGGCCGGATAATGACACGAGGTTATACGAGGTGTATACTTACTATGGTGTGTATTTGGAATCGCGGATAGGGTAATTGATTCGACATGTGTGCTCCGTATTATCGAGTGTTGGTTGTTAAGTGTATGTTACTGATAAGGAATTGAATTTTTACCGCAATAATTCTTTGGTATAAGAAATTGTTATTTTGAGGAAACAGTTTTTTTTTGTAATAATATTCCTAATGATATAATTAAGTACATTTCACTTGTATAGAAGGATTTAGCTGAATAATATATTTTTTTACAATTGTTATCTGCGAAAGCAATCGCGATGGTCAAAGTATATTCGCCTAATTCATCTACACAGTCTGATCACCATAACGCTTATACCATTCATATAATCCTAATATTGAATCCCCTACATTTACCTATACTAAGTCACGATCTTTCTACTCAAAACTATCACACGCACCTCTCTTCCCTTCGCCCCTCGACATAACGATCGATGCCTCGCAGAAAACGCCCCTCGGCGCCTTAATTAAGCGCTCGCATTACGATTGAACCTTTCAGTAGAAGAGAGAGAGAGAGAGAGAAAAAATCGTTAATGTAATTGAGGCGCTCTCTGGCACTACTACAACTATACATTGCTCCTATATACCGTTGCTACTACACGCTCGGTGTCGCGGCATGTTAATCACCTAAATCGATTCCGTTTATTGGCCTAGAATCTATACGCGCGTTCGCTCGCTCGCTCGTGTTCTCGCCAGAGGGAAAAACAGGTCGCCTCTCTGCGAGGAACGCTAGTTTATATATATTGTGGCGCTTGGCCGTTCTTCTGTTATGTATATATGTGTGTGTGTGGGTATGCACCGAACGATCTTTTTTACTTTCTTTCTTTCTCTCGAGGTTGCTCGTGTTTCCTTTTTTTTTTACTGTATATAAGTACTTACTAGGAGAGAGGCTCAGCCGGGTTCCGGAAGAGCAATTTTATTGAAACTCACGGAGGTTGTATAGGAAATATCATACCATAAACCTCTGTAGAGTTATAGATCCTAATGTCTATCCGGAAAAAAGTTACGCAGCTATTTCAATGTTGAAAAATGTGCTCGATGCGCGTGCATATTTTTTCTCCATTATTTGCTGGTTTTTGCTGTTTGTGCTACAAGCAAAATCGATTTCATCATTACTTATGTATAAATAAATAAAATGCACAGTAAACATGTTAAATGTTTAAACTGAAGTGTAAAAGTTATAGTTATGTAAAATTTCATTACCTAAATATATATATATATATAATATTTCTGTAATATTCACATTAATTTCTTTGGTTAATTGCCTCTAACAAAACATAAATGCTATACGTTACAGAAATGTTATATATTTAGGTAATGAAATTTTACGTAACTAATTTTTGAACACTTGATTTTGAATATTGAACACGTTTAATGTGCATTTTATTTATATAAGTAACGACATAGACTTTGCTTTTAGCACAAACAGCAAAAAAAAACAGCAAATCATGGAAAAAATGTGCGCTACGGACATATTTTTCAAAATTGAAATAGCTGTAACTTTTTTTCTGGAGAGACATTAGGGTCTATAACTCTACAGAGGTTTATGGTATGATATTTCCTACAACCTCTGTGAGTTTCAATGAAAATGGTGTTCCGGAACCCTGAGCCTCTCCTCGTTAGTGTGAATCTGTGGGTAGAGAGCAGAGAGAAAGAGAGAAAGAGGCAAAACGATAGCGCTATCGCAAATTTCGGTGATAGTATATAGAAGGCGGTTTGTATGGTGAAACGTGTTGTAAAAGAGAGCGCGCGTGTGTATGTATATATCAGCGCGGATGTTTCGAGAATCTATTTTCAGTGATCGGATGTGAAAAAGAGAGAAAGAGGGAGAGAGTGAAAGATAGAAGGGTCTCTTTGTAATGAGTCAAAGGAGGTTTATCGTCGATTGCTCTCATCGTCGTTTTTGCGCGAAACGAGATATATTAAAATGTGCGGTTGGTAAGATTACGTATAGTGGGGAATGAGTATATAAGAGAGAGAGATTGGAAATTAACGCACGGTTATGTGATATGTATTCATAACGTTATTTTTGTTAGACGGTTTAAAGGTTATATATATATAGGTAAATTATATGATGATACCGTGGAAATTTAATTCAACGAATTTTCGGTATACCGGTTTATACCAAAATCATCTAGATAAAAATTGCGGGGAATCACGTATTGATCATTCATTAATAAAACATCTTTTATTGCCTGTCGATCTAGCGCCTGCAGTAAACTTTCCTCCTACCTCTTACTCGATTTTAATATTAATTCTTCAATACAAACGCTAAATGTATTATACCGAGAAGTAGAATTTTAATATCACATCTGCGACCATATACGGGCGTACAGCGATTACACAATTTTTTTTCTTTTCATTTTAAAAAAACTCGTCTACGTGTATGTATTTATTATTCAATCGCGAGAATTTTCTTTTTTTTTTTCTTATACACATATACTGAATATTACGTTTTTTTCCACGATAAATATACTTATATGCACATATATTCTACCGTCGCCGATATTACATATTGAAGTAAACAAAGCAGTTAATTAATTTACGTTGAATATTTACGAGTATAAATCGTGTAAGCACATATATACCCGTGCGCGTTCCGGATAACGTCGATACGTATACTGCGTATGTATGTGTGTATCATTATTTCGAGAGCTGAAAATGAGGTGAAACGTGTAATAGTATCGCGGTATGGGTGCAAATAAAACGTGACATTAATCGAAGTTAAATAATCGCTGATGCCGCGATGTACTCTCGTATAAATATATATCCACAGCGTGTTCGGGGCAAGTTTTCGACAAATGAGCTATATATAGAGAGAGAGAGAGAGAGTTGTCAGTGCAGTAGTGGTACCTTACGGTTAAAGGGATAGGAAATTTAAAGAGAAAAAAAAAAAGAAAATATAAGTGTAATGTGCGACGGCGTGACGAAAATATCAATGGTATAGTATTTATAATAAGTGACACGGTTATGTATATATGTATGTTTATACATCTTCGATTATTTTACACGACGACTATAAGAATAAATGCTGCAGCATATGTTTGGATGCCTGTATAATTTATTAAAAATTACATCTTTTTTATGTATATAATATATATATAAACGTAGTTATACGCATAAAACTGGTGTTGTTTTTGTACATATACATTAAAACTCGAGCCAAGTTGTTCTCTGTCGCAGTCTTTCTCGAGTTTTAATTTATCCAGGGTAAAGATATACAGTTTATCAAGCGTTCGCGCACTGGCGGCGGCGGCGACGGCTTATTGATAATTTTTAAATTTATTATGCGACGAAAAAGTGGCCTCGTAAATTTTGCAATTTGAAGCGAAAGAGAGATTAAAGTTTCATTATGGTAAATTAAATATTCGAACGGAGCTCGACGTGTATGTGTTTGTATTGTACTATATATATTAAATTTTTCGAAATATATATAGTACAGTTGGTATGTGTAATATATTTAATTAACGCACGCGGCGCTTAATAAATTCGTTATCGGACTGATAATGATGACTCGCCACGGCGGATTATCGCGAAATATCTGTATTATGCAAAAATTGTAGATAAAAGTTATTTCACATTTAGCATATATACTACTCCACAACTTGTATGTTCGTGCACTTTCTTATAAAAATATATTTTCGAGCGCGAAAAAGTGATTGTAATATTTGGTAACTTTGAGGTGATTTAAAATTATTTTTTGAAATTTCATTTTTCTAGAGAATTAACTTTTGAACCGTACGTCACGTACATTCACTTTTTTTTTTTTTACTTTTTTTGCAACAAAACTAAAGTTACAGTATACTTTCACCTTGATTCATTTCCCACAAATTTTTTAATTTTAACAGATAATTTTTACTCGTTGCGTAAAATAAAACAATAAAAAAATCTAGACATCGCTGACGTAAATCAATGTAAAAAAATAATCAATTTATACACTCAAGCACCAATATAAAACCATTCGCGATATATGTATACACTCAACCGTCAATATTTAATTTTCCTACACTAAAAACTACATCCTCGCGCCATTCTTATACCAACAATTCACCATTTTCCCTCTTCCAATACCAACAAACATTGCGAGTGAACGAAAAAAAAAAAAGAAAAAAAAATCACCATCGCCATCAAATCAGCCACACTGTTTACCCAGAACCGCATTTCCCGTTCGAACGCACCCCATAAAAACCTCTTCCAAAATCAACATACACACCCCCGCGTCGCATAACAAACACCTTTAACCATTATAGAAAGAGAGAGGAAAGAAAAAAAGAAAAAAAAAATCTCGTACATATATATATATAGTCTGATCGTACGTATATGCTCACATATACATATATATATACGATCATCGATCCATCTCACACGCACATATAGGCAAGAGCGCTATTTACGCGTAGCCTACATAAAAGCGGCATTCGTAATTACAATTCCGACATTCTCGCGCTGTGAAAATAGCTCTTACCGTCAGCTCGCGCCGCGCTCACTCGCTCCGAGCTCTGCCTCGCAGCGCACACGCCGTTTTATAACGATGAGCTAACCACCATTGCACAATTATTCAAGGGCGGTAGTAGCAGCAGCAGCAGCAGCAGCAGATTCTCGTTCTTTTTCTCTTCTCTCTTATTTGCTTGGGGGGTTTAAAAGCTTCGCAATATAATAGTTTAATTTTTTTCGTTGCTAATATTTTTGTTGTAGAATAATTTTCAGTGGAACCGAAATTTTTTTTCAAGTGCCTCGAGTGCGCTCTTTTACCGTCGCTGATTCAATCGAGACTATATTTACGAGTTGCCTGTGTGTGTTTATTTTTAGGAAAACTCTGCTGTCTTCGGAATATTTTTTTATTTTTTTTTTCTTCTTTTTTTTTTTTTGATTAGTGAGACAGAGCGCGCGTTTTGCCAGAACCTTCTCTCATTCTAGTTCGCGCCTCTCTCTCTCTCCGTATAGAGCTTAAGAGGCTTTGGAGTCGCGCGCGTGAAAAAGTAAGAGTATTCTCTCTCTCTTTCTCTCTCTCATTCCGCGAAATGTACTTAATTCTAAAAGTAGGATCATTCCGCCAGGAGAAACGCGAGCAAGCGGCCAGGTTGTAACGGCCAGTCGTAAATCTGCTATTCATACTGGGCTTTCCACTCCAGTAAACTTACGAACTCTCTCTCTCTCTCTCTCTCTCTCTCTTTCTCTCGCGTTTACTCGCCCAGCTTTCTTGGGAGTGAAATTCACATCGCTATTATTGCGTCGAGAGGATATCGCTCTCTCTCTCTCTTTTTCTACTGTTTTTAAGTGTGAAAAAATGGTTCCCCGCAATGTGTAATAAAGCACGCGGCCGAGTGTCGTAAGGTCTAAACGATTATTACGAATGGTGTCCTTATGCATTATATTATGGGGTACTAGCGCACTGAAGGAAAAAAATCATCTTCGCATTATTAAATCTCTCGATTTTAATTAAAAAATATATATCATACATTACAAATATATACACTCCAATTTTTTCTCTTCTCTCATATATTTCTTCAATTTTTTTCCCGGTAGCAATGAACGCGCGCTCGCGCACGAGATATATCCCTAAACATAGCCCGCAGCTGAAATTCCTCTGACTTTACACCTTCCTCTCTCTCTCTCTCTCCGCACATTTTCCAATTCTAAAAACAGTCGCTCCGTCATTCCCTCAACCGAAGCTTCATCTTTCCTCAACTTCAAAACCCCTCTTCATCCCAGTGTGTGTGAAGACAACGTGTCCCTGCCGCGCACACACGCCCACGCATCATCATCATCATCATCATGCATCTCTCGTTCCCCTCTCTCTCTCTCTTACGTTATTCACAATTACATAATTAACATATATTAAAAATAAACTGCGCTAGCTCAGTTTCTCTCACACACATATATATACGCATAAGCGCAACCGCGAGAGAGAGACACAATACATATACGTATACCAGACGAAAGATACAGACGCGCTCGTGTATATCTAATAATAACCGCGGCGCACAACGCGCGAGACTCTCGTTCTCCTCGCGACGAAAAATCCTCCTCTTTCTCGCGCATACGCGCATATATATATATACACGAGCAGACACACACACACGCGAGAATGTACATAGGCTCGCAGGCCGGCTCGAACTGGAATCTTCGAGATTGAAATGGTTTCGCGAACGAACGAGCGTCATGCGTGCGCGTCCGTCCGGCACACACACACGATACATATATACGCACCGTCGCTCTTCTCTTCTCTCTCTCTCTCTTTCGTTTGGTCTTTTCTGTATTATACACGCAGGCGTGTATGTGTGTGTGTGAGTAAAGAGCGTCAGTTAGCGTGGGAATTCCCGCGACGGCAGTGTGCAAAAAAAAAACGAGAGAAAAAATAAAGAAGCGACGGTATACATACACGCGCGCGCATGCGAATCAATTGGGCAATTGAGAACGCGCGGACTTGCGACAAGTGTTATATATATATATATATATATATATATATGCGTAGACAGAGATGAGTGAGAAAAGGTCCGTGACGAGTGTCCCGCGCGCACGGAAACGAATGAGACTGAGCTTATAATTGTGGTAGATGAAGAGGTGTATATATATATACATTATATATACAGCATTTTGCTCGTATGTATGTGTGTGTATGTATAAGAGTTGAGTGCACGCGGTTAGTTATCTTCTGCGCAAAGTGTTATATGTGTGTGTGTGTATATGTGTAGCGTACGCGATAAGGATCGACGCGGGTGAATAATTTATCGGAAATGCGCGAGAGAGAGAGAGAGAGCCTGAGGTGACGTGTCGGTCGAATACACGAATGAGAGAGAGAGAGAGTAACGTTGGTGAGTAACGTTATGTAATATGGAATACAAGAGCGAGTGTAGTAAATGCGGCACGATGGTAAGGTGAATTTTTATATAGCGGTTATATTGTATATGCCGATGATGGTTTTGCATATATATGATTCGATTGCGATTGCAAATTGTACATTTGTAAAACGAACTTAATAATAATATGCACTTTACAGTTGAATTAGTGATAAATTTATTAAAGAAACATTAGTGAATATACTGACTATAATAAAATAATATTCACTAATCCTTAGTAGAAATATATGAAACTATATAGACTATATTTAAAATAGTGAAACTTCTCTGTTTTAATTAGTGAATATTTTCATGTATTTTCACTCAGAATTAGTGAATATTCACTAAAGTTTCGGTGGAGCAATTTTAATTAATCTTTAGCGGATTTTTCACCAATTCAACTTTAGAAAATATCTTATTAAATTTGCCGTGTACAATCTATAGACATATATAGTACAGTACATATATCATAAAAGTATACAAATCCTCCTTTTTCATAAACAATTCATCGCTCCATCAACGTAACCGACGACACGAGCTTTAACCTCTGAATCCCTCGATATTACGACTCCCTTCCGCGTAGCGATTTTATATACGAACGAAATCTCGACTAACCTTTTACGACTCAATCTAAATAAACCCTTTTACACGCAGACACTTGCTCGCTATCTCTCTCTCTCTCTTGGGTTCTGTCAAAAGTCATAACCCTAACCAGAACAATATATCCGCGTGTGTACGTTCCTCCACATATATATACATTTAGCAATAGCTACGGTACACGAATGAGAAAGAAGCCTTTAGCTCGTGGGAAAAATCAAAACACCCTCGTAAAATTACCTACCTCGTATAACTACCGTTTCCCCTTCCCTATACACACACACACGCAAGGGCCTCGCTTCTACTCTCCCTCACTCTGTTATACACTCATATATAGCGAGTGAACCACGCCCTCACCTCTCTTCGTCTCGTTCCACACCCTGATATATACCAAGCGCGCAGTACGTTCACGGCAGGTCAAGCCATTCGAAAGGATTAGCACAACGCGCGTGTATATATATGTGCAAGGGAGGAAAATTCGATTCTCTCTCTCTCTCTCTGATGCGCGTGCATCAAGCAAATAGGCTAATCGGTCGCTCGCGCTCGTCGACATGGGAAATCACTCTCTTTCGGTTCTTCTTCGTCGTCGCGCTATACGACGTCGACGGCAGTACTGATTGGACTAAGTGGATTATGAAGTACGTATATATATGTATGAGGGGTTGAATATATGCGTGTGTGAAGAGTAGAGAGAGAGAGAATGTAATGTTATATACGCGCGTCGTGTCTGTGTGTCAATACGGATATCAGAACGGTGGTGGCGACACGCGCGCGCATGTATCTCCGGGAAATCTGTTTGCCCTCGCGAAACCCGATATGAGGGGGGTTATTAGCGGTCGATGCTGATGATGAGCGTATAGAGAGACAGAGAGAGAGAGAGTGAAAAGAGAGGAGTGATATGTTGAAAGAGAATGAGTATATGGATATGTTGTATGTAGGGGAATTTTAATACTCGAAGAGGGTGAGAGAGAGAGAGAGAGAATAAAGTATGGGGTGGTAAGTATATAGGGGTTATAGAAGGGTAACGAGGGATTGTGCGATTAAGGGGTTACGCGGATGATTGTTCGATTATAGCGGCCGGTATGCGGGAAAGAGTTTTCGAGCGGAAATGTGGTTTAAAAAAAAAATATTGAGAATAGTAGATATGTAGAAGTGGTGAAGATATTCGAGTTCAATAATGTACGTGGCTGCGGAGAATAATGTTAATGCGAGTAATATTGGTTGATGG
The DNA here is from genome assembly GCA_035583055.1 of Torymus tubicola. Classification (NCBI taxonomy): domain Eukaryota; kingdom Metazoa; phylum Arthropoda; class Insecta; order Hymenoptera; family Torymidae; genus Torymus; species Torymus tubicola. The sequence continues at coordinate 18,594 of JAWWEQ010028835.1, forward strand.
TAATGGATTCGCTGGTATCGGAATCTCGCTGATTTAACATATAAATTAAGGATGATTTTAAAAAGTAGTAAACCCACTGGTAAGGGGTTATAACAATTTTAGATTATTCTATAGGTTTCTGAAATTTCGTATATCTAGGTGTTTTGTGTCATCGACAATATTATGGGACACATGGTAAAATGGTTAAGAAGTTTGCAAAGTCTATATATATGAAAAGGGCAATATTACTTACTATCATTACGGTAGAAAATGTCATATCATCTCACGTAACACTCACCTGAAACAGAAAAACATACAAAATTGTTACACTCCCACCACAATCTTATATTCCAACAACAATACATATTATCAGACGATATATTTCAATTCTCGATTTTCAACATCGCACCGATACTGTTCCTCCAATACCTCAAAAACCCTATAAACCAGTACCTTAACGATACCAACCCTCTCGTACTATTCCCATAACCGTGTCCTCTTTCACAATTCGCTCATATACCACCGGACAATTGCAATTTCCCTATAACACAGGTACACGCGCGCGCGTGTATCCCAGCCCGCGCCCTCAAGAACGTAACCTTTCGCCCTCCTTTCTCCCTTCCCTCCTCAACTTTTACCTCTCTTTCTCTCTCTCTCTCTCTCACTCGGTATATACATGTCGGGGGGGTCAAGAGGCCGACTACGACTACTACTACTACTTCTCTCTTTCTTTCTCTCGGCATCACTCGCACACGCGTGACGAAAACCGAGACGAAACAAGATCGCGGGCGTCGATGTGTGTCAGAGAGAGAAAGAGAGAGAGAGGGAGAGTCGACGACGCCGGAACGCGCGGGAGACGTTATTCGGAGTGTCGATGAACCCGCAGCTATATACTATACCGCGACTGCTACTACTACTACTATACTCCCCAAGGACGCGCACGATAGAAAGAAAGGGTGAGAGTAGCATATTATTACGCATCCCTTTGTTGGTCGGTGTGGTGGTGGTGGTAGACGGTGCGCTTTTCCTTTTATCTCTCTATCTTTTTTTTTGTAGCTTGTTCTGTAGCCACCATGGTAGTGAGATTGAGTGAGACAGGGATGTAGATGTGTCTGGCGCGTGTTCTTTACTGAGTTCGACGGTTAGTTTGCTTTGCAGAGCTGCTATAGAGGGAGAGTTTGATTTCGAGAGAGATGTGGGTATATAGTTTCATGCTGTTGTTGTTGTTGTTTTTTTTAGTTGGGTGTGGGAAAATCGTTGGTAGAGGGTTGTTGGCGGCTATATCGGGGTCTTTTTTGTTTTGTCGCGGGAGTGGCTTTGATTTAGAGTCCCGCGGTGAGCTGGAGAAAAAGAGAAGAACGAAGTGGTGGTGGTAGACTAGTGGCTGATTGTACGTAATGTCTTTGATGCCGTAGATAATGCTGTAACGTTGCGAGATGTGCACATTTTTTTCCAAAAATTGATGGATATTTATGGGTTAGTAACTATACAGAACTTTAGGTTAAGAAATGCAAAATTATCATAAGGCATAACCTTAAAATTTACAAGTTGAAATTCTAGTTACACTGATTATAAAAAGTAGTAAATAATTCCATATTTTAAACTAGACATATGTATTAGAAGTTTTATGCCAAACGATTCTAGTAAAAATTACCAGAAACCCTTATTATTCTAACTATAAGTCAATTAATATTACATATAGTATTGAAAAAACTAAAATCATTTAGTTATTTTTAGTGTATTATAGTATCATTTAACAGAAAACAGTAATCGTGACAAGAATTCACTTTACTATACGCTGTTTAGTTAATTTTATCGAATGCTTTTTTCTCGGTATACCAAAAACATACGTTTCAATACATTATATGGTATTTGAAAGTTTATCTCTTTTTATTGTGATTTTGATTAAACTATTTAACATCTAAATTTATAATATTAACCTTAATTACCAATATTTTATACCAAATACATTAACTCAACAGGTCATATCATTTCACCACACCATACAACCAATTCTAAAATACTTGAAATTCTTTCAATTCCTCGACAATCATATCAGAATTATTACTCTCAATATGCGAAAGAAAAAAAAACCCTCGCGCGACTATAGTGGTTCTATATCAGCAATATCATTATAATATATAGCTCTCTCACTCTCTCATCTTACCTATAGAAATCGGTATAACGACTACTATAAACGACCACTATACGCGGGTCGCGCCATATAACCAACCCAACTAGTCGAGTTCGCCTCATGCGCCACACTTTATAGCTCATTTCAGAAAATAAATTGCCGGCCACTTATAAGTTCCGCGGACCGTTCTCAACCTCTACCCCCCTCCCCTCTCTCTCTCTTAACGCCGACGAAGTCAATTTTTAAACATCTCGTCGGCTAGCCGCGTCGACTGAAAGAAACTTCTTCTTCTTCTTCTTCTCACACTCTCTTTTCACTTCGACTTGTTATGTTTTCGCGAAATACCAACAACTATATAGAGTTCATTGAATCGAAATTAATTCTTCGGGTTTTAGCTCGCTGAATGGACTTTAAGAATAGAGCCAACGCATTATAGATACATATATACATGATAATAGCCCCGGAGAGATTACTTAATGAGGTAACTGTATTAAAAAATGCATGACGAGTGCGCGCTCGCATTATGGAATCCAATGAAGAGAGAAAGAAAGAAAGAGAGGAAAAACTTCTACGCCTATAGGCGAAAGATCGTCTTTATAACGAATGCCGCATCACATTATAACGGAGGTGCAAATACATATTAGAGGTCAATTCATTCACTGATAATATTCTTCTCGGTACATCATATACGAAATTCATTATTATTAAAAAAAAGAGAGAAATACTCGTGTAATAACCGAAACCAGCAATCGGCATATCGAAACGACGACTTTGTGCAATCCATACAAATATAATCAAAACTTCGAGAAAGCAGCAGCTTGGGCGCATGCACACGAAAGTATATATTATATTCGCATATATATACAAGTTCGCGGTGCTTGCGCGTTCAAGGCTTCTCGAAAGTAGAATAATACGATAACACGTTCAGTTCAATCCAGTCGAAACTACATCGTCCGCCCGCCCGCCTGTTCGTTCGTTTGTTCATTCGCTCACGTATCGACATCAACGTGTACATATATATATATAATACATCAATATGATGAAATATACTGCACGTGTGCGCAAAACAAAAACCGCACAAAAACTGTAATTATTGCCATAATACTTTCTTCTTTCACTTTCTCCTCCTTCTCTTGCTGTTCGTGATAAACTCTATATAAATCAATCGGCTTGGCGCGCGCGCGCGTGTGTGTGTATATATATATACACACACACATACAGCGAAAAAAAGACCGGTAACTTATCGCCGCAATATGTACATTACATATATACATATAGATATAGATATACATATACTGACGCACGTTCTTATCGCGGTCGCGTACGGATGCTGACAGCACAGAGTATAGCTATATCAAAGCTGAGGGTCAGGTGTATATAGAATGTAGGTGAGAAAAGACGTTGCGGCGGCAGCGGCGACGATGTAATCGCACAAAGCGCACGGCTGCGATATATAAGAGTAGAGTGAGAGATGGTTATCAAAGTGAAAGAGAGTCAGCGAATTTTCAAGTACACGTGAGATCGCGATTACATTTTATTTTGGAATAGATAAAAAAAAAGAAAGAAGAAGACGGTATAAGTGGTTATATCGTTTGGGATGTACCTATAATATATACTTATAGGGAGGGGGAGGTGGGGTGAGTGGTATATAGAGAGACATTAGTCATTGCGAAGGGGAAAGCGCACGCAGGGGTAATGAGGTCCGAGTTAATCACGCTGTTCCGGAATGCGTGCGTATGAAATATATAGCGCACGAGGGAGTGAAGTGAGTTGACGGGCAAGTGTATAGTGTAACGGTTGAGGGCGTATTACGATTGTGGTATATATATATATACGGGGAAATGTATAGGTATATAAGAACCTAAATTGCCTGCGAAAGTATTATTTATCGAGAGGGAAAGAAAAATTCGACCTGGTGGATTATTGTTATACTACATAATACACGCGCGTCTCTCTCTCTCTCGCGTTGATTTATCATAATAACGATTTGCGATTATATTCGTCAGTTATAAACGGTCGGTTAAGCTGGTTTAATGAGTTACTTAATGCCCAGCTGTGTAATCAGCTGATACATTTTATTGTAAATGAGTACGCGCACGCGTATGTGTGTGTGTGTGTGTGTGAGATTATTTATACTCGAGTATACATTTACAGAAATTTCACTGCGAAATAAAGAAACAAAACTATATATATTCAATTTTTTCATACCACAATGGTCTACTACTACTACTCTATATAACAGGCTTATATATTTACCACACCAAATTCCCTCACACTTATATATAAAACGAAACTCTTCCTCTCTTTCCCTCACACTGACACTGTCACCGATAAAAATCTACGGGCAAGCCACACACACCTCGACCACTACTCGTCGTGTCACACCATCTCCTCTATATATCCTCGCACACTTTCACGCGCTATACGCGACGATAAACCGCGAAAACCGAGGGAAGGAAAAATTGTACACGTATGTATGTATACATATAATCCGTGTATGTGTCAACGAGCGGTCACAGCCGCGCTACTCGAGAGGATATCCCGAACGCATACAACACTATAACCACCGTCGTCGTCGTCGTAGCCCTTATCGGGTGTTATACACAAGTGTATGTGTGTGTGTGTGTGTATAGACCGTTGCGTCAACTTTATCGCCGATAAGATAGACGACAGAGAGACACACGTGGAAGCGGTATATAAGCTGGGAGAAACGACTTAATACTAACGTATTCCGGATCGATAAGGTGTCGAGGAGAAGGAGGAGGAGGTGGGATAAGTGAGAGACAGAGAGTGAGTGGGTCCGAAAATTATTCGTCGATAAGGGTAAAGTGTGTCTTGTCTGAGAGAGTGAGAGAGAGAGAGAGAGAGAGAGAGAGTATACGAGTGCTGCGGTATGTCTTTGACGCAGGGGTACAGTCATTGTACGAGAATTCGCAAGTGATTTGCACGTGATTTTTTTTTTAAATTGCTGCGGTTGCGTATATTATTTTTATCGGTTAGAGTGTCGATGATAATATGTGCGGCAGTGGTCATTTAATTATGTTGTGAACGTGTATATAACAATTTGATCACCTTTAATTGATAGTGAGTAAATGAGAAAAAAGTTATTTTCTTCGTTGGAAGCTATATAGATCATGAAAGATAGGGCGAGATAATCGATTACTTTGTCGATATATATA
>JAWWEQ010028846.1:0-23883 GCA_035583055.1 Torymus tubicola
TGTATATATATATATATATATATATATATATATATATATATATATTTATTCGTAAACTTCTAAGCATCGTAAATTCACTTCCGCATTATTTGAGAGTAAAAGACAATGATGGTTTTAACTGTGTAGTGTAGAGCAATGTTCCTCGTTAAAATAAAAAAAAATAATGTTTGTAGGTCATTAGTTGATGCAAAAATAGGTAACTTTATTGCCAAGAATAATGGCAAATGAACCAGTGTAATTACTTACGCTGAAGTGTCTATGAATGAATCATTAATACCAACTATGTAAAGCATTTTTAACGAACTATTCTTTGAAAAAAAAATATTAGAATAGAGCTGAGCATAATTATATTGAAACTTATGTTTAATATGTTTCCGCATATCATCAGATTTTGATAACCAAACCGACAACCTAATTAAGAGGATCTTACGCAGCATTAAAAATTTCTTTCTTTCCCTCTATTTTCCTTGCAAAAGAAAAACAGCATTATTTGTACAATATACATGTAATATACTATAAATATATATTATTTTGCATAAAATAATTTTTCGTAGCAATCTTTAACAGTTATATACTATTTTCCCTTTTCCCGCTTAGTTAAACAAAGTACAAAGTATTTAAGCTTTATTTCATATTAAAATACATCACACGGTTACTGAAAAAAAACTGCATTTTAACGATATGTTATAGAATCAAACAATTCAATAAAAAATCGTTTTTTTGGTCTAAGACCCCCTTAAAAAATTATCACACAACTTCTATTCCTCCTAATTTCCAATTTCCATGACCAAAATTTTTTAAAAACTTCCGAAAACTACATCAAAATTCCCCACACCCATCACACCAACGGGAAGACAGCGCTCCGCTTCCGCGAGTATAGTGCACACGCGCGCGTATATACGAGAGAGAAAGAAGAGAGGAGGTAAGGCCCCGGATCGTCGGTCCCCCACGTGGGAGAGCGGACCCCGCGCGATCTGAACGCGCCGCGCGGAAAAACAGTCGTTGCTCAGCTCTCGCTCCGTCGCGAAGCTCCACTATATACATACACTTTCATCGCGCAGTGCTGCTTGTAGTTCGCGTTTATAAGTTTAATTGTGTATTAGCTGTGGGATCGTTTTCTCGATTACTTAATCCACAGAGTGTCCACAAAATGCTGGAACTAATCGAAGTCCTGATATCATTGTCAAACCTCGATTGCTGCCGGGTTCTTCTACGCGAGGAATACGAACCAGCTATAGTTACCTTCGGCTTATCGTACCTCGACGATTGCGAACAATGAAGCCGCTCGTCTGCGTTATTCATATACGTAAAATTAACATATATATATATACACACACATCTGCGGTGAAAACGTGAAAACCGCGTGGATATAGCTCCGACAATGAATTGAAAACGCTTGTGCGGAGAAAGTATATAACATCGTGGCTTAACAGTGCATCATATCTATATATATATTTAATTATTTTCCGTGATTTCAAAAGAGACACGAGCGAGGAGGAAGCTGGACACTTCCGACGTTACACAACTATAGCAAGCTCATCATCATCATCTGTCGCAGTGGTCTAGTTTCTTTTTCTCTTTTCTACACAACGTGTTTCCCAACGAATTTCGCACTCGATAGTATATATATATATATATATATATATATATATATATACGAAAATTCTCACGAAATTTTGAAAGACGTGTATTCCTCACTTCCCACAGCTGTGCAAAGAGCAGAAGAAGAAGAAGAAGAGAGAAGGACTACATTCGGCGGAAATTCGCCCGCCTATGGATTGTGTAATGGGAAAGTGGGTTAACGAAGGAACGAATGCTCAGTACTAAGAGCCGTGTGTATGTGTGTGTATGTGTTATAGACGTGCGCGGATGGAAAAGTCGGAAAAGTGCGCGCGTGGGAAGAAGATGAAGAAGACGACGACGATGATGGAAATCGCTCGATTCTATTTTTTTCAGACCGACTTTCGTGCTCTAAGTGTATAGGTATATATATACAAGCGAATGTTGTTTTGTTATAATAGTGGCAATAGTGTGGGATTATGCCAAAACGCAAGTGGTCGATGATGTTGTTGTTGCTGATTGGGTGTAGAACGTGGAGGATCGAAGTTGATTGACGAAAAGGTAGATATAATGTAAACAAGTGACGATGAAAGTGATGATTCGATTGATTGTTGTTGTTGTTGGGGGGCGGAGGATGGTGGGTTGTTCTCAGGAAAGGAAAATTTAATTAACATATAACGCGTGTGTATTATTATATGGTTAACCGCGCGTTGTATAGAAGAAACTGCGATTTCAGTTCAGCTGCTTTGTTGCAGAAATATGAATTTCCGAACAATGATGGTTTTGTTTATTTTATATGAATGAGGTTTCGATTCGCGCGGTTGATATATTCTTTATATATTGTATACTGGGGAACGAGTAAATGAACTGCAGAAACATGAGGAAAATAATTATATTCGTATAGAAAATATTTATAACAAAAACAACCATTACAATAATATCTAAATTGGTATATACTGATTTCGTAATTAAAGAAAAATTCTTTAATTCTACAATTATCACAAGATTAGCGCGTTCAAACATATCGCCAGCATCGAAAATGAGCTAATATACTTTACACCTGTGTTCCCTTATTATATTCATTGAATCAGCAAACAAAACAACTCAATTAACTCTCGTCTCGCGATGTTCACCGGTCTGTCGTCGTCCGTTAAACGCTCAAATATACACAGGTTAAAATAGCGTATAATTGTCCGTCATCCCAGACAATGACCGTTCGAATTTTTGCAGCTTCGCTTTAGCTAAAGCGAAGAAAACGCGTGCAGCATGAGGCTCGTCGTCTTGTTTGCCGTGCGATTCGTAAGAGTCACGCTCGTTGTGGCTATTGTTTGTACAGTTCGAGTTGTAAAGGTTCAATTACGAACGAAAAGGTAATATCGTCGAAATGAATGAGGGTAATTAGTTTTACGAGTCGATGTCGTCGTTGTAAGGTATCCCTGATCAGAATTTAACGTGGTTAGGAGAATAGATTTTGGTAAATTTAATGAGAATCGTAAACAGGAAGTTATGGTCGAATTATTATTGAAATGGATTTATTATTGATACGCCGGAAAACATTTTGTAGTAAAAAGTTATTATTTTTTATAGTAAGCGTGCGGCAAATTCATTTTCTCGTAAAATTTACTATAGGATATAGGGGAGAATCGCAGTTAGAGGTAATATTACTTATATTATCAACATACATCGAAATCGTTACATTTGAAATATATTTTTTAAATTCAGATCTAAATTAAGATTTGAAATATTTAAGAGACTCAAACAAGTGTTTTTTGATTAACTTCAATATTATTCCAACATTTAACAAGGTTCATTACTCCCCTTATCAAAACGAAAACGGCATATTAAACAATTCGTTGGTCAACACCATATTATTTAAATAAATATAAGCAAAATATATATTTTTGGTATTAATAAATTATGTAGACAACCCATATAGTCATCATTTAAACCTTATGGTATTCTACGTTTCTTTGAATTTCCATATATTGTATTTATTTATAATAATATGTGTGTAGACAAACAATTTGTTTTGTACACTATTATAACTCTAATAAGAGGAGAAAACGAAACTTCTGAAATGTCTTAATAAAGTTTTAATTTATCTAAACAACAATTGATCGTTTGTTGTCCGAATACTTACCTCAATTAGTAAAACTTTCATCACTATAGTGAAAATTATAAAATAATTACTATTTTTACTATAAATTTTAATAATAGTATCTGTTTGTCCTACAGTTATTATAAGAAAAAGTAATTTTTATTACAAAATTTTTCTCAACACAGCCGTACATAATTATTTAAATTCGCAAAAGTTTACGTAAATCAAGTTTACTTTCGCACTTGCGCAGATGTAACTGAAATTTTTGCGTAACTGTATCAATGAGTAAATTAACTTATACTCCTGCTAAGGAATATTTTCATAAATTATATAAAATAAACTGCATTACATATAATTGGTCCAGATTATTTAGCAAAATAACTTAATGAAATATCATTAGACGAAGTTAATTCAAATGTACGGCATTCATTTACTAGATATAAAAACAGAACAGTCTTAAAAATGGATTTCGCTAAGTATCATAATTTAACCTTATCTTAAACACCCCATAAGTTGTTTATTCTATCACTTTTCCTTGTAAAAATTCTCTAAGTAGTTAGTTGCTATACCGCTACATCCATTAACCAAAAGACATATTTATATTCAATTAAAACAAGTGAGGTAAAAAAAAACATATGAATTCAATAGAATATTCATTAACTATATTCTGCACAATGCTGATATTACTCCTTATAAAGAGAAAGTATCAATATTATATCGGTTTATATATATTTAGCGATCTGCCTGATTGAGATCAGTATTGTAACTGGTTCTTAATAATAAAATAATAATGCGAAGAAAGTGCGTGTGACCGCTGTGAAGCGGATTTCGATGAAACTTATATTCTCCACACCTCAAAATGGGACTTAATATTCATGACTTATTTTTCACATACCATATGTATATATACGCACGCGTACACGCGATAAATATACAACGGTACGAAAATTCATGAACTTTCGTGTATTTGTACTATAGAAGAAAAGCAAATATTTAAAGTATCACACCTTGCTTGTTTCGAAAGAATATAATGGACTCTGGGAAGAAATGAAGGAATTTGTTTCGACAACGCGATCTACGTGTTTGTGTATGTATATATATATACATATACTTTCATTTTTAAGAACGAAAAATTGCGTCCTGTAGCCTCATTAAAGTCAGTCTTTCGGAGGTCACCTGTTTTCATTGTATTATTCAGGTGAAAACGAGTTGTAAGAATAAGCTATATACGAATAGTAAACGGTACGAAAATACAACAGGGAACTGAACAATTATAATTTCGCACGTTAAGGAAGGTGTGTGTGTGTGTAAAATTATTTTAATTTAATTTTCAATGTTATTAATGATCATTATATTTTAGTAGTTATATTGATGTGTTTAATACAAAATTGGGAAAAAAATAACAAAACGATATTGTAAAAGAAAACTGGGGTAATAGCTTTTGATTTGCATTGTTATTGTGTATGTTCAATATAAATGGAAATTGAATTGGAGAACAGTAAGAAATATTTAGATTTCCTATATAGGAATGGATTGAAGCGCTCGTTTGAATCTTCTATTAAGATAAAAACTTTACTTTCAAAATATTTTGATAAATTTTTTATAACAATGTCATCCAGTCTTCTTTTTCAATAGAAATAATCGCAAATTAAGTAGAGCCAAAATAAAATAATTGGAATTAAGTAGCCTAGTCGTATATAATCTGCAATTACTTATTGACTAATGTTCCATGACTTAAGAGAGATGCGTGATTGATTTGAAGTCATTGAACTTTTTTATTATTTTAACTTTTATATTTAAAAAATAAAAAAGTATAAAGATGACGTCCTTAATTGAAAAAGTATTAATAAATATTATTTTCATTGATTAAAGTTTGTAACCTCGAAATTTAATATCCGTAAATATTGCGCTTAAGTTAATACAATGTGACTAATAATATAAGCGAATAATAATTTAAAATTGCTAAAAAACGGTTAAAAATTTAAATTAAATTTGAAAAAGTCTGACAAAAAGAAAGAAAACCTGCGAGTCTCACTAATCTTCTTCTCTTAAAAAAGAGATGACAGGATGTTGTGAAGCATTTAAAGAAGCAATGCGATTAGTTGATGATTTAATATCCGGTTTAAATGTAGCGTCCAAACTCAAAATGTTCTCTGATATAAAATGAATATTTTGAATAAAAATTAATTAAATGTTTTATGTGTGCATTTGAGTTAATCAATAAAATTATCATTAAATTATTCAATATCCCAATTGATTAAAATTTTGTGTCTAATAATTGAATTACAAAATAAATGTTGTTGCAATTTGGTTCTTAATCTGAAAATTTAGAATAAAAATCTATTATTTAGTATAAATAATATAGTATGCTTTCTGAAAGATAATGTTCATAAAAAGTACTGTAATAAAGTCTAAAATATTTGTTGATTTTGAATTTCTATGCAACAGTAAAGCGTGTGCAGCGCGCATGTATTATGACTAGTGTTATAAAATATTGGAAAAGATAAATTCTTACAAAATAAAAGTCTTTATATTCCACACGTAGCAATAAATAGTTCGAACTATTCTATTATATTATAAACAGTTTCAGCACTCATACTTCAATATATTTAAAAAATATTCAAAATACTTTTCGTCATTCTCAATTCCAAATCCTATGCAACGACAGGCGCATATCATTATCATATCCCATCCACAATCATCCTTATTTCTCTCTTTTTCTCCCTCTCTCTCTCTCTTTCTCTTAAACAACCACTATATGCATCCACGCGCCGAACTCATCACCTGCGAAATCCATAAACACGCCAGCCAAACGTTCTTTCTTTCTCTCTCTCACTCACTCACTCACTCACTTATATATATATACACATAGCGTATACTTCCGCATCGGCGGCAAAGTAAAACAGGCCTTGCCGGGGCTCGCCTTCGTAATTGCACAACAATAAATCGGCATGATTTTTCCGCGAGCCGAGCGCGCGCGCGCGCGCGGGCGGGGAAAACTTAGCGGGTCGCTTATGATCTAGCGCAGCTCAACGCAACGCAACGCAGTATACGCTGTTCTAGGATAATTGCTGCAGTGTGGCCTTATGGTTTCTGCTCGCCCGAGCGGACGATATTTTCCGCGGCTGCTGCTGTTGCTGTTCGTTTTTTTTTTTTATTTTTTTTTATTTCATTGGTGTATATACGAGGAAGAAGAGAGATGTATATAGAGATGGTGTGGTGTAGGTGATATAGATATAGGAATGATGTTGTATGGAATTTTTTATGATGATTAAAGGGGGGGGAGAAGGGGAAGTAGAGTTGATTGATACGATTATGACGGTGGATTGTTGGTATTGTGAGGTAACGGGATTTTATGTGTGAGGTTATTGATTATATATATATTTTGATGGGTACGGGTTGGACTACCGGTTTTTTGTAATATTCTGGCCGGAGGGAACAAGGTGTTTAACTTTTTGTTTGGGTAGCTGATTAGTGGCCGTGTCTATTTTAAAATTGATTTACAGAAATTTAGTAGACAGTAGATAATGGCTGTGATTGAGTGGATAATAATGAAACGATTTTCTCGTAATATTATCAATTTAAAAAAGTACTTTTGTATCCATTCAATTATGAAGTTCATTGCGATACTAACAAATAATTTAAAAAGCACTAAATCATCAACTTACAAATATAACAAAAAAATAGAAACACATAACATTACAAAAATCAATAAACAAATAACATAAAATACAACCGTCATCATTTTTCATATTTCTTCGCCTAATTGTTAGTTAAAAATATCTATATCAATCTCCACAATTTATTATCTACTAACTAATTCTCCGCGAACCCTGCACTACATAAAATTCTGCATCGTCACTCACAACGTTAACACACATTTCGTCTGCGCAGCTCTATACATCTATCCAACAACCGATAAAACTCTATATACAAATATACACCTATAGAAACATATTCACGCAGAACGAGTCCGTAGCAAACGTTACTCTAATAACCAGCTAAAGCGTGTTTTATTTTCTTTTCATCAAACTATAACGTTTCGCACAAATTCGATGTATCATTTTTTCCCCCTATATATATATATAGCTGCAACACACGTGTTTCCGCGATCGAGCTCACGCGATGCGATGTATGTGTGTGTGTGTGTGTATCTGTATATTTGCTACTCTGCGTCCCGTGAAAACGGTAGCACGAGCGCGTGTCATTCGTAACAGTGAACTGGCAATAAAGCGCAAAAGTGTGTATATATATATATATAGGTACGTATGGGTAATAGCGGAACTTTCTTTATGATGGTACATCACGTGTATATATTTGTGGGTTTTTCGGTAGATAAGGTTGATGGTGCAGGGGTGAATGAAGCTGTGGTAGTTCCTAAATCGTGGACGTGAGGATTCATCTGCTGTGTAATAAGAATGTCTTGTTTATATTTTTTTTTTATTTTTTAAACGCAAACAATGATGGTCATTATAATACCGTGTGTTATTGTTTTTCTTTACTAACAGATTGTCTGCAGATGGTAGATTAAACATTTTCATAAGTGACTTTCTTTTTTTAATGAACAATAAGAATGACATTAATCTTTTTAGATCTTATACAGGTACTTTGTTTCCTGTAAGTTAATAATCTTTAATTCCTTATTTATTTCATAAAAATCAGTGGAACAAATATCACAAGCATCTAAACGTAATTCACAACTGCAAGACCAACGATAAAAACAATAAAAGCAAAGAAAAACAAAATGCTACCATCACAAACATTCCGAACACTCTCCGCTACAAAAACTTTCCTCACGTAGCCGAAGTCCTCATTTTCATTTAAAATAATTCCTCGGCCCCAATCATCTCTCGCCATAACCCTAATCCAAACCCATCCCACCTTAGCAATCCATTTTTTCCCCTCTCTTATCTCCAAAGAAAACGCACGCACGCGGCCAACAAATCATCCTCTCAACCTGCATCCTTTACAGCAGCACACCGTATATATATATAAAAACACTGCACGGCGCACGCGTCCCATCATCTCGCTCGCTCTACACACTTGCGCGCGCACCTAATCGTCGCTTTTACAATCCCTCGTAAAACTTCCATTACAAGTATGTATATATACGCACACGTGTCTACAACTGCACATCTAATACACTGGAATCCGGCGTGCAAAATCGAACGAGAATATCTCGGAAGAAGGAACGGGGTTACGCGTATAACGAGACGCCGCGAACCGTTAATTTTTCCCGCGCAGCATGAGCCTTTGTATAACGCGTAACTTTTTTGCGAATTTCGTACGGTGTATAGTTGAGAAGAGATAGAAGTGTGCACGAGAAAGAGAGAGATAATAGTTCAGGATTATTCGCCAGAGAGGTTTTGTCTTTAGCGATTAGGGGAGATAGCGTTGAGGGAGAACGAGTTCGCGTCGTGACGCGGTTATATGGTGTGTAGCAAGGTTAAGGTGATGCAGAACTGAAATGTATGCTCGGGTTACTTTGTGGAAGAGAACGTATTGCATGGTGTTGGTGTTGTTGGAGCTGTTTTAATTGTTGCGAGGTTGAAAATGTTAATTGTATATCTTAATTTTTGACAAAAGTAAACAAGATTTTTTTATCATAATATTTATGGAAAATGCTTGTAATCTAATTTTTGGTAGTTGTTTATAATTTTTTATCAATATTTGAAGGTTTTTAAAAGCATAAATAGTTTATGTGGATGGAATATTATTGATGCTTATGAAATATTAAATGAGTCTTACAACACAGAAAAGAATAATTAAATAAAGGTGTTTTATAAATCATTAAACAGCAGCAATTGTACTGCTTTTAATGGCTAAATTAAATGTTTAATGAAAAATTGAAACATTGTAATAAATAAGAAACGATAAAATGATAATATGATAAAATTTAATTGCAAGCAGTATCTCCAATTTAATCAAATACCTTTGAAAAATTTTTAAAACCTATAACTTACTGCAAATGACTAATCCATTAAATAAATTTTTAGAAATTTACGAGTTTGTTTCATAACACGTGATATAGAAATGGTCTCAATAAATATATAACTGATACTTTGACTTTTATGAGAGGTCTAACTTTAGACATATTAACAAGGAATTGATGTTTTTATAGATACATAGAGATATGTAGTGCCCTACTAAGACCCGAACCTTAAAACAAGTTTTAGAAAAATATTTTAATCAATGTAGTAAACATTGTAACCGAATTAATAATCCATTTAACAAGACCTAGAAAATCCAGAATTTCTCAGAAAGTTTGTTACCGGACAAACTCAAGAATTTACACAAGTACATTTTACGAGCGTACAACTTTGAGTTCCTTATCTTTCATAAAGAATACACGTAGAGAAAGTCGATCGCTCACTCTTAGTTAGCCATGAGCACTATACGATCATCAAAATTATGAATTTCACGGCGAGCGCAAAAAATAATATACCTGTATACATCTATTCACTATATTTTAGGGGTGATTATAAACACAACGTAAATGAAAGAAAAGTCAATTTTTTAAAGGATTTTGAGTGTAAAGCAATGTTTGACTGATTAGTATCAAATATATATCAGTGCTACAAACGAGAATTGAGAAAATGTTGTACTCATGTCTGGTTTGCGTATAGCTTTCATATTTTTCCTTAACATAATAAGAATCACGATTCGTTCGACTTTCGCATAAAAGAAATTCAATACCTTCAATATTTCCGAGCATGTCACGAAATATGGTATAACTATACCGATGCATTAAGCGATAGCATTTGACTCATAGACAAACCGATAGAACATGATATGAATGAATGCAAAGTAATAATCGATCCTTCGATATTATCGAAAAGCTTCATTACTTCATCATCCATAGTCTTTCGTTTATAACGCTATAACAATAACTGTTCAATTAATTTTTTTTAGATTTTTTTTAAACTGTTTTTATTATTGAACATTATAATTATTATCGGATAATTTAAACTGCTGCAAATGAACTTTTTTAAATTCAAATTAACAAACCAACTTGATCATGTTCATAACGACAAAAAGAAACGAAAATAATATGCCTTAAATTTAGCGTTTGTTCTTAAGGAATGATATAATTCTAGTTTATAATAATTGAAAGTTTAATTGAAATGTAATTTTGAGTTTTACTGATTTCAACTTGTATATCGATAGTGCGTATATATTTTTTAAATTTGCGTTGGAATTGCTCTTTTTTATTAAAGCATTGAAAAATAAAAAACTATCGGTAAACGTAATAATATTATACGACTCTAATTCTTATAAGGAAGAAACTGAAATTTTTCTCGCTTTCTCTCTCTCTTCTCTGTCTCTCTCCTCGTCTTTCTCTCGTTTCTGAGATTATTTATAAATCCATACCACGGATCCACCAAAACATCGAGAACTAAGCATCATGAATTATTATCGCAGATTTTCCGCAATTCAATACAACAAAATTCGATCTAAAGAGTTTACGCATATCAGTTATGAGATAAATACCCGACATATTGTTGATTTAATATCAATATATAATCTAGTTTGAAACAGATTTTATCGACAAATATACAATTACTTTGCACGGTCTGCTGAAAACGTTGGTAAAATCTGATAACTTACCGGCGCTGCAACCGTTTATGTTTCAAACCCATCGTGCATGTTTTTCAGGCCATTTTCCATTATATCTATCCCGCCATCTATACTCGTATAGAAATAACTCGATATTTTCATATTTAAATTATACATTGCATTGTATATTTATACACATATTTACATACACGATTCGAACAAGGGATTCCCCTCTCTTCCTTTATACTTTAGCGTTAAGCAACATTGATTTTGCATAAATTGCAACAATCAAATTTTTGTATAATATATAATTATCAAACAATAGAAAGCTTGTAAACTTATACACGCATACAAAAACCGTTATATTCTTATTTCTCTATTTACCAACACTATAGATATGCTAATGTTAATTCTTCAATAAATAATACGATGACATCTAATATTACCAACATACAATTCAATTGGCGAAACCTACCATAAATCAAAAAATTCCATTCTCCATCGCCACAACTAATTTTCCCTTCGGTACAAATTAAGCCTCCTCTCGTTCAACCATTCCGTCATATCTTCCATAACAATATATATCGACGAGGCAGCAAAAACTTCTCTCTCTCTCTCTCTCTCTCTCTCTCTCTCTCTCTACCAAGCTATATCTTTACGCATTAGCGTAGGCTGCGACCACCCGTATTACCCGTGAAATTGCGAGGCGCGGTAATCACTGTATCCCTCCTCCCTCCCGCGCGTTTTCATTACTTCACCGTTACCGGACTTCTCTCTCTCTCTTTCTCTACTTGCTTGCGAGCATGCCGCAGCTGATTAAAACGAAATAACAGAGATCGTGGATTCGCTGCTGCACGCGATGTGTCCATAGCAGCATAGGTTTCCCACAGTATGTAATATGTCTCTGGTATAATAAGTTGCTATGGAAATTGTCGGGCGTGTGTATAGAGGTGTATATATATAGACGCGCGGGGCGATGATTAGAGAGGGGAGGAAAGTTTTACGAGCGATAAAGAGGTTTATTAAGATTAACGGGGTTGCGCGAAGAGATGCCGGGAGCTATGGCTTGTGTGTGTGCATGGGACGGGGTAAAGGATGCGTGTGAACTGCTGCTGTTGAGATGTTGGAGGATTATTTTATGGGTGTACTTGATAATTCTGTTGTAACATGTTTTATTTTTGTAAGACGGTGTGGTATTGAACGATTTTCCATATTGAAATGAAGTTGTAGCTGACAGATTTGCTGGAAATATGTAGATATATGTTGGTTCTTTAGGAAAATTTATTTTGGACTTTGCTATTTTAACTGTTAGAATTTATTAAAGTCTAAGTTATTTTTTTTTAAATTTAATAAACGCTTCAGAAAATCGGATATGTTTACGTACATTTTATATTTTGTTAATATGCTTAAAGAAATATTAATTAAAAGACAAAATACGTAAATGATATTTACGAGTGTAGTGCATATCTTACAGAATAAACTAATGGAATGTGTAACTGCTCTTGCATTCGTCCTTGATGTATTTATTATACCATTCTTTTTATACAATGATGTAACTGCGTTTAAATGGCAAAATTGCAATTTCCAAAGGAGGGGAAAGGTGTTTGCCATGACAAGAATTTTTTTGTGTGAGAATTATAAAAGTAGATGTACCAAAATCAGCACGATATGTTTCTAGGATACAGTCTCGTAATATGGTCCAGCGCCTAATATGGACCATCGTGATATTTCGAAACCAACGTGGCTCTATTTTTTGGTAGTAGGTTCATTAGGTGTCTTTGGAGTTTAAATGGGTTGCTGTCTGTTCTTATAGTTATTAAATGTGTTGTCAAAGTAGAGCACGTTATTGTTTCTATCAAAGAGCTTCAAATTAATATTGTCAAGCGGCTAAAATCAAATGACTGTAATTTATTGAAGTCGTATTGTATCAGATGAATTATAAATCAGTATTTCTCTGTTATCAGTACGCAAAGTATAATACATTGTATTCATTTGTTTGGATTATCATGTATTTTTTTTATTTATTATACCATGAAAGTACTTTAAAAAAGTTAAAAGAATTCTTAGTATGGATAATGAATAAATTTTCAATATTTTTCATATTTTTATCATTTTTGTTATTTGTACCACAGATTTATATTTTTTTTATATATAACGGGATGAAATTATTTTATAGACAAAAATTGAAATAAACTAAATATTATAACATTGACGTGAACTTTTTTTCGATTTCATTCATTTTCATTATATTATTTTGATGACTTCTTCTTTCTTATTATTATTATTTCTAACATATTTTCAGAGAGATTGATTTTTATAGTAATTTAAATTTCACTAAACCATATTGAAAAACTTTTCTACCAAATACCATCTAGCAAAAAAGTAATTGCATATTTATTAACTTTTTAAAAATGCACATGTATGCAGCAACAATACAATTTTATTATTCTAAGAAGCTTTATACCTTCGACATCTTTTGAAATGCAATGTATTTCTGTATGTCCATTAACAACATAGTGCTGACACACAATTTTCTTAAAATAATGAGGTAACTAATAGTTGGTCATAGAAAAAAAATTACATTATTTACAGTCCTGAGTTTCTTGACCTCAGTCTTGTAAGTGCTTTCTATGTTCCTTTTATTAACGATCACGCAATGCATCACTGAAGATAGTTTTTGCAATCTTTACTTTCTAATGGATTTTCGCAGTCATTCAAACGTTGCAATATTATATTTTATTATTTTATTGGCTATTCACAAGCAATAAATTTATCAGCATCTTCACAAAAGGATAAATTTTACGATGTAGTTTTTAGGTTTTCTAACAGTAAACAGATTTGAATTTATAAAAATATTTGCATGCCGATTAGATGGCATATATAAACTTTATTTTTTATATTTTGGGTCATGGATTTCGCTCAAACTTAAGGATTCCTTTTTTCGACCCAAAAAATACAGATCGAACAATTTTTGTAGTTTTTTAACATATTTTCATTGCCCAATTAATATTGACATAACTTTTGACTAAATTAACGTTTCTAGATATTGAGAAAAACAAATCAAAGATAATTTTTCTAGTTTCATTTTCTTTTTTTATCCAGAAATAGTACGTAAAACACTTTTTTCTACGACTTTTTTAGAAACAGTACGAAAAATTACAATAATTTCGACTTTTTCAAACATGAAACCGTGAAAACGTATCTGCTTTCCATGTTTTGCTTTTCAAAAATATACCCAGAAGTCTGATTACAATCGACGATACGGAAGTCTTCCTTAGTGCTTAATATTTTGTAAAATAATAATTTAAAATATTTCAAGCATATCATCGTTATAAATAAAGATACGATAATAATGATAATTCTGAATAAAATTATTATTATAAATAAACTTTCTCTTAACTAGATTATATTGATGAGATACATGTATGGTTAATAAGCTTTTCTCAGGAAAAGAAATTGCCTGATACAAGACGATAGGGTAGGAAAGTATAAACTTTCATAGAGGAAATCCCTCTTATCCGCAAGATGTAACTCCAGAACAAGTAGATTACGCTCTTCCTACGAGTGAACAAACCGTTTTGCTTGCATCTTCTCATTATCTTCCCATTCTCACCTATCGTGTTATCGTTTCAACACCACATTTAACAACATAAAAAAGAAAAGATAATCAACAAAAATCTCACTTTCAAACTACAACCATATTCTCCATTAACAACCATTACTACATAAAACCATTTTTCTTTTCAGTACAAATGGCCACACGACCCAGCTAACCTCTTCGCAATCATCCGCAATGGGTAACAACCGATCGCACCAGTCCGCCGCGTCTCAGCAACCATGCCAGCAACAACGGACCAGTCCAAGCCGGTCGTTTGGCTTGTTACAGTTGTTACGACGCTCGTGGCGTGTTGTTGGCGCGACAACCAGAACTACACCAGCTGAGGATTGCAGCGACGAATGTGCTACCGATCTGTCTTCAAGATGCAGCGGATGCAAAGGATGTGGAGCTTACCAGCAGGAGCTGCATTTCGACAGGTAAGAGGGAACCTGTTGTACCGATTGTTGGTTGAGTGGATGTGATCGGTATGAGAGATCGGCAAAGAGGAGGAGAGTGAGTGGCAGTTGGTATGGTAGGAGTGGGAGGGTAAATTGAAAGGATGGATCGGTAAGAGAGGTATTGAGGTACGGATGGGAGAGGAGATCGGTAAGGTTGGTGAACGGTTACCAGCTGTAGTTTGGTTTATAGGGTATCTTTTGAGTTGATGGTATTGTAGGGAAATGATGGGGCAAAGTTGATTATAACTTATGTGGTACATCGTGGAAAATTGATAAGGTTTTAATATTTGAAAAAAGTGATTTTTTTGTTTTTATTTATGGTCATTCTGATGATTTTATTAATCGAAAAATATATTTTTCATCGAGATTTACTTTGTTTTTGAGTGGTAGTAACAACATTACTGAGGTATAGTTGTAGCGAGCGTTGATTCTTTGGAATATCAAGTTTGAAACAATCGTGTAAAATAGAAACTACTATAATATTACTTACAATTTTTTTTTTAATAAGAACGAAAAAATTTCTACCACACATTTTACAAGAGTAAAAAGGCGTTTCAAGAGAAAATTCTTGATTTCTATTGTCAAAGCAATTTCTCGAAGACGTTAAAAATTTTCACTGTCAATATTTATACCGCGAAGAAGCATTTCCAACGACTGCGTTACGTGACGGGTGTGCGTAAAAATATTTTTCTCGCTCATTATACCGATTCGTTTCATTGGAATACTTTACGAGAAAGTACGCGTACGGCGAATTTTATCTATACCATTAATAAATATTCTATAAAACTACTGAAACCTGTCATTGAAATGAAATCGTAAGATCGATTAATTATAGCGTATGCATTTGAAATCGTAAATAAGCGTGACAGTTATAAGAGCACTTGCAGTTTTCCATTTGATATCCTATCTGCGATATGTAATGTTTTAGAAAATAAATGCTAGACTTATCTATGAATTATTTAATTTCAAATTTTGTTTTCCATTAAATGACATGAAATTATCTTCAAGTGTAATACTTGTTATTATATTTAACCTGGTAGTAAGGCAATAATTAATTTTTGTATTCTTCTTATCTTTCTATGGCCCCCCCCCCAAAATAATAAATAGAAAAAAACTCGCAATTTGTTTAGTAATTTATTGATGAAAAATATTTTTCTCCTCAAAAGAAGTCTTGAAGACACGAAAAACTGTTTAAATAAAAAAATGTTAAATATCCTTTAAGATATTCTGTCTAAAAGCTCGCTATTTAAACAAAAAACTTTGTGTGTACCCACCAATGATATCTTGAAAACACTATGACCGATTTTGACTGATCAAAAATTATTTTTATTTTCTTATATTTTGAAGATCTAAAATAAGTTTTCAATTACATAATTTTCTTTTGTTTTATATATACAGAAGACAATTTTTGAGATTGTCATTTTTTTTAATTTTATTAAAATTAAATTTATTTACAAATTTATTCTTAGATATTTCTATTTTTCATAATTATTCATATGGTTTTCTTACGATCATATTCTACGACTTCTTGGGTTTCATATAAGATTCTGTCACATTGTAAAGGTTTCTGGTATACATAAATGTCATTTATACCTAATTTAATAGAATCATAAATTAAGTTACATAAAGCTTATACTGTCAACGAATTGACAGCAGTTGTTTATTATCGCATTCAATAAAAAAATAATATTAGAATTTATTCCCAAAACGTATTCTTAGTCACTTTTTCCCCTTCACTCAACTAAACTTCTCATTTACTGTTACACATAATAAACATCGATAATCACACGTTTCATCTTATATATCCCACCTAACGAAACACTGAATCCCTTTAAATCTAAAAGAAACAGACCCAAAACCACGATCTCTATATTTCCGTTAGTTTTCAACGATTCAGAAAACAACTATCATGAACCAGGAATTTTTCACGCTACAGGAGTAAAGTATAAGAGAGAAGCCGCACACGCGTACGATCGATATATAAGTACGCGTAACGCGTGTGTAGAGATCGGGTGACGCTTATAGGGGACAACGGTAGTAGTATATATACATATATATGCGCAAGTGCATATATCGGGATATTGAGTTTCATAATTTACGATTATTATGTGACAGAGGATGGAATCGGTATTGTCAGTGTGCAACGCGAGGTTTTATGATTGGAGATAAAAAAAATTGCAGTGTGCAAGCGCTTGCGTGCTGGAAAAATTTATTATGATAAGGTGTAACGAAGATTGTCTGGTATATTAATAATTGTTAGAAGCCACGAGGAAAGCCGTTATCGAATGTATTAATTTTAGTAGTTGCAGTCTGTTGAGTTTTATGCGTTTTTATATGATGTTTAATAACGTTGCTTTGTGAGCGAAATTAAACTTTCCTTTCAATCGGTTTCTGCGACGAAATTGGAAAAATGTGGAATCTACTTCCTTGAATACTTAATTCTATATGGGATGAATTATCGTCGGCAGTTTTATACTCACAAAACTAATAATTACTAAAAAATTATGGTGAACAATTAATTTTAGATACTAAAAAATTATTAGAATATGAAACTTTTAACAATATAAGGTATTTTTCATAGTTTTAATACTTTTCTCGTAATTTTCATGCAGATATTATACTTATCGATTTTTTCATTTTCATTATAACAAAAAATGGATTATTTCCTAGTCACATTTGCAGTCATGCAATCGTTAAACTGGAACTAATCATCGGGAAATTGTTACGAGGCCGCCACGTACTGCAGTAGCCTGATTTCAAGCAAAATGTTTTGTGTTCGATAATTCCCCCCGGCGTGTAAACATGATTGAAGAAAAGTAAAGAGTTACGAAACTTCATATATATACACCAACATTCCTTTGGATACGCGATGATCCGAACCTGTTTTTTTTTCTTACAGCGACAGTATTTTTCGTTTACCGGATATTCCCGTTTTTCCACTGAAAAACTTTCTAAGCGCATCCCGTACATATATACATATACGCTTCATCGATGTATCGTCCGTTCTCCTTAATTATTACGTTGAAATTAGCCGCTTAATTGAAACAAACTTTTCGAAAGTGGTGTATACCGTTGATTTGCATTTTTAGAAAACGCTAATCAAGGTAAAATTGGTATCCTTGTGTATACGTGGAATTGTGTTCATATATATATACTATTTGTATATTTTGTTTCGTTGGAAATTTTACGCGTCAGTTAAACGTGTAAATTTAAAGCGTAAATTTTATAAGAAAACGTTTAATAACAATAATTATTGCCATTAAGATTTTCAAGATTCCACATTAAGTATTATTGTACACTCACGCGCAGTCGTATAATCTTTTATCGGCGTGTACTATGTTTGTGCTCATAAACATAAATAGCGGCCATAATCGTGCACGAAAATTCCGCATATTTTCGAAACGCGCGCTTTAACTACATGTAATTATACCGTGATGTGCAGGTGAAACCGCGAATTTTACAACTTTTTGTACTAGAATAAATCTTAATCAATTAATTAAGTAACTAATTAAATTATAGATAAAATTAAGTTCTCTGTAGTCTCGTATATCTAGAATTAACTTACAAGATCTTTGGTATTTGACTGTTCATGTTAAACGTTTCATTTTCTTTCGTTTTCATTATCTACGTTATCTTATTGTATCAAAGAAACTTATATTATTCATCAAGTGTATATTATTTCTATATTAATTAATGTATTGTAAATGGTTTGTAAATGATAAAATACTTTTCCATTTCAGTTACTTATTTCAGAGGTCATTTAATAAACTTTTGTAAATTCTTGAGCAAAAATGTAGATTGTTTTTTAGTCACGATTAGTTTATTACTACTTTTTTAAAATGTTTTTTCTGCGTTATGTTTTTTTAAATGATATTTCCTTATCTTTAAGCCTTATGTTTAATACAAAAACATAGTTAAATTTTTATCATCGTTAAATTTTACTATAAAAAATTATATTACACGATGCAATAATAATGACTTACACATTTTGGGATACGTTATATAAATTTCTTAGTCAGCTATGAATATGAAAAGCGAAATAGTTCAAAAAGTATATAATGTGTAATTTCTAAGGATTCGGCAGATGTTTAAAAAAAAATAGATATTATATTTATGAAATAGTGTTAAGTTTATTTGATTGAGTATAAGTAAAACATCGCATTTCCAATTGTTAATAATTGGTAATGTTATGTTTCTGCAATTTTTTTATTTTTTTACATTAAAATGTTCTATTTGACACACGAACAAATGAAGGTATTTGTAACTTAAGTGTTAATTTAAATAATTTATTTATAATTATTGTGTTTTTTGTTGATAAAGGGTATAATATATAGCTTAAAAAGGCTGAAATACAAGAAATCTTCGGGTTTTGATTTCCAACCCTCGCCTTTGTCAGATCAATTTTATTCATTGTCACATAGTAAGTCAATTTTATTATAAACTAAGAAATTTGTCATTTTAAAAAACTTTTTTCTGCAACAATATAGTGACTACTTAATAATAATAATGAACAACTAATTTAATTTCTCATTACCTGTAATCTCGTAAATCATCGTTAAAAAAGAATAAAACGGTGAACTATCAATTATTATCTTCTATTTTTAATTTTATTATTCAAAAATATCTTTTCTCAGTTGTATGTTAAAACTAGAAAAAGTAATCAAAACCAATTCAACGACAATCGTCTCTACCCCCATACGTCACATTCCCCCCAACCACCCTATCCCAAAAATCCACCTACTCCCCACCTGACTCATCCCCCATATACACTCACATCCACTCCCCATCCACAATGACGCGTCGACCCGAGCCGCTGACGCATAATAATCCACTCGTATATACGTTCGTACGTACGCTCAGTCGCGCAGGTGTACGTATATATATATATATCCCATCGCCGCGTGCACGAGGGATCGAGGCACCGCGAAGGAGAAGGAGAAGGATCGCTTGAGCTGCGGCGCGCGGTAAGAGAGCGTTACGGTACCTATACCCGCGCGCTCGAGACGACGACGACGTATACGTTGCCCCGTGTGTCAGTCGCGCGGCCGGCGCGCAGGCAGGTGAACGCGCGAAGAAGGTATATACATACTTGAGAGAGAGAGAGAGAGAGAGAGAGAGTTGTTGCAAGGATTATGATGATAAAGATGATGATTGGTGGTGTTTGAATTTTTGGCGCGAAAGTATATGGATATGGTTGATCGTTTGTAAAGTGATGGAACTTCGGTTGTGACTGGGGAAATTTCGTTGATTTTGACTGATATATAAAAAAAAAGAACAGAGTGAAGAAAATTAGTGACAGTGTGGAACACAGTGAAGGACAGTTTTATATATATATATATATATATATATATATATTAAAGACCCACGTGTAATCGTTGTTTTTCCATTTTTTGGTGGTATATACAAAAAATCACGTAAGACGTCGATATACACGATTATATATATATAGGGAAAAACCACCGTGTAAAAGCTTTCGTGTATATATATATACAACCAAACCGAGAGCTCGGTGAAAATATGAGAAGGCGATGAGGAGAAGGAGAATCGCGTGCTGGCCGCATTCCGCGCGGGCGGAGGTTGTCGTCATCGTATAGCAGCAAGGATCGACCGGGACAATTGACACGACTTTTCCACACACATATAGAGAAATTCAGGTATAATTGTCACCTTTTTTTGCTACCCTTTCGTACACGCCCATTCATTGCGCGCCCGCGCGTTCGTGCGTTATAGTATATAGGCGAGAAAGTCAACGACGCGCGTGTATTTATTTCATTTGTGTATAATATATATATACGAGGATATGCGGTGAAATTGAATTATTTCGTGTGTAAATGTCATGGTTTGGTAAGTGGGTGGTGGATGCGTTGACTTTTTTTTTTATATTTAGGGTTGTAAAATTTTGGAATATTATAGTTAACGGAAATTGGATAATAAATTTTGAATGCTGAAAAGTGCAAGTCACGTAACTGTACTTTAAATGGTTCATTTGCAGTAGAAACATTGCATATATAAGCTTTTGATATTTATAAACAATGGGTATAGAAATAACACTACTTTTACAAAGTTTTCATTAAAAAAAAAAAAATTATTTCCTTTTCTAAAGAATGCAACAATACTTATAATGAGGAACGAAATACTTATGGTATTATCTCGAGGTATATACAAAATACATTATGGAAGCGGTATATATGAATAATGTATGCAAAATTCATATGAGTAACTTATTAGGCGCGTCTTCCACATTAAATCCAAATACATTTTTCATATACCAGCTACAAGAGTTTTTTCAACTCGGATAATTTCCAACGTGTATTATTATATACTAGAACCCATCGTCGAATCTTTCTCTATTGTATATCATATATACTTTCTTTTACCAACTAAACATTTTTTTTTGCATGAAAAATAATATTCCACTCTATACTTATAACTTTCCTTATATATACTCGGTGCAAACATACCTATTATCATATATAGACGTACAGTATACGTCATTAAAAAAAAAAGAAAATCTCCCTTACAAGGGCGCATCAAGCGATCCGCAAAAGGCAACGATCCGTCAGTTTCAACGCATAAAAAATAACCAGGAAGCGCGAGAAAAAATCATCGCTGCTCACAAGCTGCAGCAGCACACCGCGCCTTCGCAGCTTAATCCATACGATCGCTATATAGGAGAAGAAGAAGGAGGAGGTGGAGGATTTCACGGAGGAGCGCGTTTTATGGGATGCGCACGCACGCCCGTGGCGAGAGAAGCCGACGTTGCGCTGTTCCTGCGTTGTATATAGCGAAGGGATATTATACGTGTGTGTATGTGTATGTGTGTGGGTAAGAGAGGAGGCCTATGAGAGTGAGCGAGGCTACAGTAGCTTTGTGAGGTTTTCTTAGCAGCAGTGCGGAGAGAATATGGAGAGCAGAGAGGTTTTTTTTATTGCACGTGGTGTATAAGGGTATACGGGAGGACAAATTGTTCTGTTTTTGTAGTAGCAGTAGTGCTGCGAGTTGTTTGATGGGGTGCAAGAATGGTGATAAGGTAGGAGTGGTAGGGAATAAGAAATGAGAAGAATTAGATGAATTCGTTTTAATTAAATACTAATGAATCTTTTGATTTTTATCAGATAAGAATCAAAATAAAATATAGTTTTACGTTGCCTTATTTATTTATTTATTTAATGACGTTTTTGAAAAACTTTTCATTAATGTGTTAAAAAAAAAACATTTAGAATTAACAGCCCTATGAAAAATTCATGGTTTCGTAGCGAAATAAGGCAAAATATACCAAAGTATTTCCTATACTTGACTTCGGAACGCGACCGCGCTCTTTAATTTCCTTCTAAATTACAATTTTTTTAACATTGATGCTTTAAAACTTTTAATCCACGCGAATACTTAACTCACACCGGCAAACATAAAAAAAAATTCACCTTCATTCCACCGATCTAAATACCCCAACCGCACGCATCGCAACGTCCCGGTGAAAATTCACACGAAAACCCCGCCTCTTGCTCTTCATTACACCTTGATATCAAACCGCGCATTCCGCAACACTCCCCCCTATGCAAATATCCTCCTCCCATGAAGCTTTACCTACACACAAAGACGCCCTCGGGGACCTTGACGACTGACTCTCATTCACAAAACCAACGTATAGCTATATATACATATACATATGTACAAGTACAAGAAAAATCACTCCCAAGTGAAACCTTACCTTCGCTGCACAGTGCGAACAATGCGTCTCTCTCTTTCGCCGCCTCCTCCTCCTCACGTGGAATGTCATTAGCCACAACGAAGTGTATGTGTGTGTGTGTGTGTGTGTATATATACCATACGTGTGCGCATCAAACTGTTATTTCTGCGATCGAGGTAATTGCCCTGCGAGTTCGCGCCGCGGCCTTCGAGAGCGTTACACTTATGATCCACACGTGAACACAAGCAACAAATGGGTTGCAAGGTGTATATACGTATATGTGTGCAATGCTTACATATATATATATATATATATGTATATATATGTATATATACTGGTTTGTTTTTTTTCAGCAGGGGGAGAAAAGAGTGATTAATTCGAGGATTTGGCTGAGAAATGCGGGAGTTGAGGATATGGGGGAGAGAAAGAGAGGCGCATATATATATTTGTTGATGGGGTAATTTGTGCGGTGGATTTTGCCTTGGTTGTCGTACGTGTGCGTTAACGAACATAGATGTGCTGTATGAAATTATGGTAAAGGTATAAAAGTGTGTATATTTAAACGAAAAATATATAATAGAATGTATAGATATAGATCGTGTATATATACTCTTTCAATGATTTCTTTAAGCGAGTATATATTCTTTTTCTTAATTGGCAGCATATGAAACGCGATATGCTTGAACTTTTTTTTAATGAGTATAATAGCGAGTGGGAGCAGCGAGCATCCTTATACTTAAAGGTTTTTAGCGTGTAACTTGAGATTTACATATTTTCGCTAGTAAATATACTATAATATATATTGTAATATGTGAAAAACGTTAAAAGATAATTCACCTTGTACAGTGAAAACTGTGCTGTTCGCGTACAAAACGATATAAATTTAGAAGCTCTTGAGAATTAACCAGTTAATTAATACGTTGAT
>JAWWEQ010028857.1:0-23877 GCA_035583055.1 Torymus tubicola
TATTTTTTTTATATTATTATTTTATTAATTCTCTTCGCTCTTTGCTATTTTACAATTACAATATTTACACATACAATACGTATATATATATATAGAATGCATATACATACATACATCGATGTGTGTTATATAGCATGCACGCGCGCGATACCGAAACCGTTTAAGATACGCGTACAAGAAAAGTATCTGAAATAAATCATGGAAAAATATGAAGACATTTGAATTTATCGTCAGTATATATATTATGTTGAATTGAAAGATCGTAATAGTTTTGAAATCTTTGATTTACGGGGTTGGTACAGCGTACAGCAGTATAAGAGCTTTTATATAATGACGTATATATAGATCGCGATATTAAGTAATCTTTAAAGATCTGAATATTTATGTTATAGATTGAAAAAAGAATTCCGCGCGAACTGTAGTGTTTTTTTACACTTGTGCATTCGTCCGAAAAAATGAGAAACGCTCAAGTCGCGCGTAAACAATCTTTTTCGTAAATGTATATATATATATCGTAACCGTTTTTCTATATATAGTGATTTTTTAAACTGGTTCCTTTGTAACGAAATTGTATAACGCAATACCGATTGTAAATTCAAAGCGTTTGTTACACATTCGTGGTATATAATATGTCTAGCAAAATACCAAGGGTATTGATAAAAATATAAAGAACCGTATAGGCAAATATATGCATTCCAATATTACGTAAGTAGAATTCACACGAAAACCTATATACACCATTATCATTTATATTCAAACGATAATCCTTTCTCATATATATATATATATATATATATATATATATATATATATACCAATATATATTACCTAACAGAAACCAGCTGAAATTCACCTACACATTACGCCACCGTATATTTCTCTCTGCTAATTATCCAAATAAACCGAAACAGAAGGAGAAGAATAAGAGAAGATCGCGCGCGAGAGGAAATATCGCGTTCGATCATCTCCACCGGTGTATAACACAACAATGGTTCTATGTATATATATATATATGCGCTGACTTTTATATCCCGGGAAGAATTTCGACGGGACGAAATGATGATAATATCTCGAGCGGTTCGTGGGAAATATGTATATATATGCACACACGTGTGTATAGTGTGTGGTGAATATAACAGAAGCGTGAAAAGTGTTGCGTCGTCGGTGCGGTGAAAATTCGGGGAATGCGTTTAAATTAATTTGTACTGAAGAGAGAAAGGAAGAGTGAGAATAAGAGTGATTGTGGTAATTAGGCGTGTTTGTTTTTTTTCCTGTCAAATACTGACTCTAAGATATATGATTGCTATCATATTTCTCTTTCTGATCGACCGTCGCTGTGAAAAGTTATATATGATCTTTTCTTTTTTTTTGTACCTAGTGAGATAGAAAAAGTTCTTTTTTCGTAAGAAGATATATATAGTAAATTACACCACTCACGACTTAATCAGGCAAATTTTCGATTTTTTCGTTATTATACCCACTTAAAATAATTAATAAATCTTTTGTCATTTTCAAGCCCAATCACTTCATCTTACAATATATAATATCACAAAAAAGTATATATCCGAATGAAGTTATATATCCCTTATTATCATGCATTATCCGACCATTATCTCCTCACTCAGGCGGACGATCAGGAGTGCGCCCTCAAGACTATATATAAACTTAACAAGATATTTAGAATATAACGCAGTCCACATTTTTCTCTACCTATAACACACACACGCGCGCGTGCAACTTTCACGAGCGTTAAACTTTTACAATCCGCGCACTGATACGATTTTAATGCCCCGCAGCAGCTTACACGGTTTAACGGCCATCGCGATATGTGTGCGTATATATATATTTATGTATATTCTTTTCGAGGTTGCACGAAAACTTTTCTCTCCTATATAGATATACACGCAAGGTAAGGCGACGAAAGAAGAAGAAGGAAAAAATCGATTTGTAGATGCGAATTTGAAAATCCTCGATAAACAGAGGTAACGCGGGTTTCTTTTACGTAAGCTGGGACGCCGTGTGGTATAGTACACGCCGCGTGCGCGCACACATATATACATGAGCAAGAGAGAGAGAGAGAGAGAGACTCTGTAACGGGTTTCCGCGGGTAAATTGGAGCAGAGCCGCTGAATTTGCATACTGATATTTTGTAATCCTCGTGTGCAGGTGCGTGTTCTTTTATAGATCCCTATATATAGATGTATACACACACACTCGTGACGATGGTTTTTGTATTAGCGAGCGATTTTGGAATAATGAAGGGAATTAAGATGCTGTAGTCGTTGATGGGTTTGAATATATGAAATTTTTAAGTGTAAGTAAGATCCATTTTACACATTTCACATTTTGTTGCATATACATGTATTAAGTTTGCTTGTCGTGAGAAAATTACCTAGATGTATATATATATACTCCATGTTTTGATGAAAGTTACATTTATCATATACCTCCATTTTCGCTCGATCATTTAATTACCTTCGACTGATGAAAAGGAAAAGGTCTCCCGCGCGCGACAATGTATAGAGCCATGGCGGGTATACGCGGCAGCAGCAGCGGCAGCAGCGGTTGAAAATAAATTGCTTTCATTACATAAGAACTTTCGCACAACCTTTCAAGTCACTCGATAAATCCATTTCAATTCGGAGAAAAGAGACGCAGAGAGAGAGAGAGAGAGACGTTGGATGCCGGAGGTATAAAAAGTCAAAGAAACGACGACGACGACGACGAAACAAAACGCTTAATCGTCGTCGCGGGCCCCCGCAACGGCACTTTTATATAAGAAAAAAACCACAATAATAATCGTTCTCTCATTATACTCGTCTGTGTATATATATATACAATACAGGTGGAAAATTTATGATTTGCGTTTTGTATACACTCCGGCAAAGCAAACATTTTATATAAGATGTTTCGGTGTACTTTGTAATAAAATCATCGTTAATGATTTTTGAAGCTGTAAATATTTCGAAGTGAAAAATAAGGTTTTTAACATATAATTGACAACGTTAACCTTCTGATATTGAAAGTGAACGGGTTAATATGCGTGCAGTTAAATTTTATTACGCAATGAAATAATTTTTCAGAATTTTAATTGCGCGAGTACCATTAAAAAATATATGTGTATTTCGATAAAACATTTTCATCACACACATATATAACGTACGTAAAAAACTACCGTAATTACACCGATGATTCATCGTGTAATAACTTTTCACATACAATCCCCAAAAACTACACTTATATCTTTTCCGCACGTACCACACGGTTTACAGCAACAATAACAAAAAACCTCTATCACCAGATTCGTTACACCAATCGAGAGAAATCGATCTCTGAAAAACAAAACCAAAAAAAACAACAGACGCTTCATACCAATCATGCAACTTTCCTATACTCTCCTCTCTCTCACACACACACCAAAAGAAGAGACGATACACTTTCCTCCTTGGCATCTCATCTCGCGCGCTTCCTCTATACTTACAAAAGAAAGAAAAAACCACCATAGCCATATTAAATTTCGTCAAAGTAAATCAGCTCTCGAAAGCGCGCACGCGCGCATATATATATATCTACATGCGCAGCAGCCTGCAACGATATCCGCGTGTACAACGAGGGCGCGAGCGCGCAGAAAACGCGTATATATATACACATATATACTCGCGCGAGATGAGCGCGCGCAATCGTATCTCTCGGTAGTGCGCGATGGTGAAAGTAGCAGCAGCGCAGCGTAGTCGTATATATATACACGGAAAACTCAGGAGTCACGATTCTTATATATATATATATATATATATATAGCTGCGAACTCCGTGTGTGTATAGCGGCAGCTGATTTTCGTTTGAGTATAATTGTATAGGTGGAGATAATATACCGCACACGGGTCGATGGGTAATGGTTTCTGTATATAAGCGTGCGTGGTGTGGAGTTAAGAGTACTTTTTTTTTAGAAGTGGAAAAGACGCTTGGTGTACACGTGAAAAAGTATAAAGTATAGTTGTATGTATGTATATAGGTACTGACAGGACTTTGGTAAATTAAAGTGTAAATGTAATAGACGAGCCGATAAAGTGGATTATTGGAACGAGTTTGAGAGACGCGCTCACTGAGTGCATTTGAATTGCTTATATACCTTTAATGCGTCAAAGTACACGACGGATAGACTTACAATTAGATTGGACACTTATATAATGCGATTATTTCAGATGACTTTGAAAAATAAAAATATAATAGTGACAGGAGAAGCAATTACAAAAGAAAATCTCTAATTGGTATACCGATAAAAAAAACTTTGTACTTTGTATACATATATAGTAGTGTTATATTAATTGGTAAAATTATAATCATTAATAGCATTTTTCGGATAGGTACAATTAAACATTTTTTTTGTTGCTGTTGTTGATGCAAGTATATATATATATATGTGTGTGTGTGTCGCGTGTTGAAAAATATATAGCTAAAGTTAAATAGAAATCATCTTCGAGTTCCTACTTGGAAAATTTCCTCCCGACACGAAACTCTCTACTCACGCTAAGAAAATTAAGCTTGATTAGAGGAGAAATTGTTAACGTAGTTAAATGACTGTTTCTAGACTCGTACATATATACACGAAACCTTTAGTCCGTGTATAGATGTATATACACTTCCGTAATGACGTCACACCGATCATCGATCTAGAAATAACATTTTATTGATGACAGGTATACTTGGAAAGTAGTAATAATAATAGCGGAAAATTGATTTTTAATGATGTTAACAGTAATTGTACAATTTGTAGAATAATTAGATCAGATCGTAGATAAGATGCTTGAAAGGAGAAATAGTTAAAAAGAAACGCTGGTTATTTACTTATCAAAGTCATTTCATCTAATTGCTGTATATATATATAGCAGCATCTCTATTACGAGAGTTAATTAAAAATATATTTTTTTTTTAATACAATAATTGTAACTCTCTAAGAAGTAATTTATTATTTTTAAGGCTTGCATTACACGATACCTAATATTTGTTCGAAATATATTTATATACGACGATCACGCAGGAACTTATCCTGTTTCTTGGCACTGCTTACGGATTGTCCATCTTAAAATTATCCTACATCGCGATCGTAATACCATTACAATCTCATTTTATCCACGCACTCTCAATCCTCTCAGCAAGTTTATTTTAAAATACGAGATGAAAATTCACAAATTCTCTTTATACTTTTTGTACTTAAAAGAAAAATAAGAAAATAATTAGATATACGGAATGTGCGAGATTTCGCGTAATTAGTCGAATTCTCTTTTTCATAACACCCACACATACACTCACACGCATACATTTCATCTGACTTTTTCGCAATGCCAAAGAAAATTAGAATTTTCGCATTTCGAGAAGGCGAGAGCGGAAAAGCGGCATTACGAGAGTTGCGCGCGCGCGCGCGCGCGTTGAAAGCCTGCCAGCCGACATGCGTAAATGGTGCATGATATTTGAAATATGGAGGATATGCGGGCCCCTTTCGTAATGTTATTCATGTTGTTTTTTTTATGCAATTAACGATATGCTTATTTATTAAATGCTTGGTAGAAAATATATATTTACATCCGCTATACGTATAACATATTCGTATTTTTATAATAACATATATACGTGTCAGTCAAATTTTTCCCTCTATATATTAATATATTCACCCGCGTTTGTATATATTTTTATACGATTACTTAACGATCTAATTAATACGATAACCGTATGGAATTTCGGTTTATGAATAAAATTTACATTAGGTTTAATCAGTGTTGCAGCGCAATTGGAACGGATTCCAACGCATTACCGCAGTTTTCACGTTGAAGTTGGTTGCACCGCTCTTTGCGAATTCATATCGTTTTATTTATGCTTTCTCTCTCTCTCTTTTCCCCTCATCTTCGGTAATTTAAAATTTAAATTGAAAGGTCCGAAATCAGTAAACTGAATTCCGCAAGTTTGCCGCGGCAAAATTATATGGACGCGGCGAAGCAGCAGCAGCAGCAGTCGCGCGGGTAAACAAGTTCATTTAATGAGTCAAAATATTCCGCTTGAAATTTTAATTAAGCACGTATATGTATATATATATATATACGTGCCCCCGTGAGATTCACAAAAATGCTTTTATACATGTGTGTATATATATATATATGTACGTTTTCGACGTAAAAACTTTTAAATTGGACGGTAAAAAAAAATGAACATAAGCGCGCATTCCTCTTATTCAATTCGGTTTGCGCGCCGTTGCATTGTAGAATCTTCGTTTGGCCTACTTAGATAATTTAAAAGCTCGCATATAATTTACCCTCCTTGATAAAATTTAAGAGCCCTCATGTTTCATTAGATTTTAATTTTGAAATATAAATGTGCCGACTTCTCCTCCTCCTCATCGTCGTCGTCCAAAGTAACAATGAATTTTCCAATTAAGTAAGAATTTATACTTCTCTCTTACACACACACACACACACACATACTTGTACGTATATATTTTTATTAAAAAACAGCAGGATATAAAGAGACCTCGAAATATTAAAAACATTTCATTACACCGCATCTCGCGAGACGATGAACCTCTAAATAAAAGTAAAAGATAAGAAAACAAAATGCTTTCTATACGTTGTCTAATAAAATTTCCATCTCTTATACGAAAACTTTTCCTCCTGATTGCACAAAGCAAGAAGATCTCACTCGACTTTTACCCGTCCCTAATACACTCTCAACAAAAAGAAAAAGAAGAAAAAAAAAATCAGGTGCTCGCGTATAACCACTCACATAAACAATGTAATCTTCAGTCGCTCATCAGACCCACGCAATTTATTCAAATACAAACTCTCGAGCTTGACAAAGCCATAATATACATTTAATGGAAAGCAACACACGTGTTATGTATATAGAAAGTGCATCATCGTGAAAATCATCATCATCCAATAATATTATATATATGTATATCGAGATGCACATCACACCACGGACCCGTCTTGCAATATATAGACATGAAACAATAGTATTAGCACGTTCGCCTACGCCTATACGTCCTGGCATCTAGATTACCATTATACATTCTCTCTCTCTCTCTCTCTCTCTCTCTCTCTCTCTCTCTTCCACCAGGCCTCTATAGAATCAGGTTACCCCTCGGCTCTAGTGATCCAGATTCTCTCTCTCACTCTCTCACATACTTACACACACTATACTGTGCACTACCGAAATCTTGGCGTATACTCCCTCCGCAGTTACTATCTCTATCTATCTCTCTCTCTCTCTTACCAACGAAAAAGTGGCTCTATAGCACAGAGCTCGCGCGCATTGCATTGTTTTGTGGCTTTTGTGTGTATACATCTCCTATATACATACATATATATATATATACTCTCATAGCTATACATCTGTTTTTGTATGTCGCGAGCGAGCTGGAAAATCCGTATTGTTTTTGCGGATGACAAGAGAGCACTGGCTTTGACGTTCGTATATATATCTATATAGCTAACAGCTCGTCGTGGAAAAGCCCGCTTATATAAAGGTTGCGATAATGTTTTTGCACGTGGCGTTTTAATGGTCACACAGAGACAGGCACATATGTATATAACGTGCTTGGTGATTGTTAAATTGCTCGCACGCGATACGAGATATATAGAGGTGATGTGTCAGTATATTCTGTGAAACTGCGATAAGGTTGTAGTTTAGAGAAAAAAAAAGTAAAGCAATGGAAAACGAAAGAATGAGGAGAAGGAAGAAGAAGAAGAAAAAGTATGTTTTCGGGTCTTTTGGCGAGGATTATATTGTCGGGGTTTATATTCGTTGGAACCAGGTTTAGTGATAATTTGTATTTTTACGCTCGCTTTCATCCTAAGACCCTTGGCATAAAAAAGAAAAACGAACGAGTCGCGTAATGTTGATATAAAAGTTTGAGGACGCGTGATTTCTCTTATATGATAAGTGGACTGTGCATATAAAACATGGATAAAAAGGTCGTCGCGAAGTTATATTGATCGCGTGAATAAAAATAATTTTTCAATATTTCGGTAATGTTATTACATTTAAAATACGTATTTTTTTTATAGTGGCATTAAATTATGACATGAAAAAAATGATCGAGTCCTGCATAAAAAAAGTATAAGATCAAAGTAAGATCTACATCTCAACCATAGCACTTTTTGGTTCCTGTCGAATCTATTTTTATAGCTTCAACATCTCGCATAATCGTCCACTAAACTTATGTGGATCCTTCGATTCAATCCACTGCCCACCACCACCAGACAAAAAATATATAAAGAAAAACCATACTTTACTGACCTTGGAATCCCACGAGGTCTTCCTCTTGTGCTCCATCGCGACCATGTTGTCGCCAACCTTGTCACTTTTCTTTTATCACCACCTTCTTCTTCTTCTTCTCCTTTCTTCCCTTCTTCTTCTGCTTCTACTTCACCAGAAAATACTCCACCTGCACTCACAAGTACCTAACAACTCGAGCACTATGAGCTTCGATAAAACTCATTACACTATTATACTGCAACTCATCAACTACTGTATACGACGATGTCGTCACTTCGATCGATTTTCATTTCCCCCCTCCTTTTTCTTGCTTTGACGATGAAGAAAAAAACGGGGTGACACACGAAAGAGAGAGAGAGAGAGAGAGAGAAAACAACAAAATCAACTGTATGCTATCGGCTGACGTTATTTTCCGCTTAATTGCTGAGACGATGATGATGCCTCCTCCTTCCGCGTCGCGCTCCGAAAACCACCGACAGCCTGGAACATAAAAGAAAAGTACATGTAGTGGGAGGAGAGGAATTAATTACCGAGACGCTTGGTGTTTTTTTTTTCTTTCTTTTCCTTCCTTCCTTTGCGCTCGCGAACGCAGTTGAGGGTGACGGGTTAGTGGCTTTTTATTTCGGGGTTAAGGATGAAGATCACAAAGCAGGTGTGGAAGTGATGGAAGGTGACGGTTATACGGTGGCATTGTAACGGGAATTGCTTTTTTTTCCTATATAGTGTCTTGTATATATCTATATATACACACCTGCCCGAGGTTGGAAAGAGACGAGGATGACTGTGAGTGAAGCGGTGTGTATATTAGCGTAGTTGAGTAGCAGCAATGTTTTTAAAAAAATATGCTTATAGATAAAGATTTTACGAGTTCTTTTTTTTTTATACTTTGCGGAATTCGCGTGTAGCAATTGCTGCGTTTTCTGTGTTTCGAAGTGTTTTAAAGTCGTATAACGTAAACAGCGGCGTATAGCTATATAATTCTATATCGTTTCAAAGCAATATTATACTGTTCGTGGACATAATTGTAAGTCGGAGGTAATTTTTACTATTATTACCTTTTCATACTAATTGTTTAATTAAGTCTCGACAAATTATGCGAAATCGTGGGTAATCGGTCCGACGCGGCTCTATATTATTATACGTACTTTACAAATATATATACATGTGGTATATAGCGTTTAGCACGAAGCGCGTATCTTCGCATATGTATTATTGATAATATCGGGATTTCTCGTGCATACAAAAGTATATATTACTGTATACTTATATATAAACGTATAGATTATATACCGATATATATATGCATAAGAATTATTTATTCAGAGCAAACACTAATGAAGACTAAACATGCATAATTACTAGTTCATATATATATATAAAATATATGTATATACATTTACTGGCGTATAATCGATATTTATTCTCAATTAAGAAGCATGTTTCGGTTCACATATACGCACACACACACACATATGATATACATATATAAATATAATTTACACTTTTATTCGCATTTCAATCAGAAACTTTACGACGTACGCAATAACACTTTTACGATGTTATAATGCGCTCTTGGTTCTCGATGGGCGGTAATGAGTATATTTTCAAGCCGAAA
Source organism: Torymus tubicola (assembly GCA_035583055.1). NCBI lineage: Eukaryota > Metazoa > Arthropoda > Insecta > Hymenoptera > Torymidae > Torymus > Torymus tubicola. The sequence goes on from JAWWEQ010028857.1 coordinate 9,883, forward strand.
CGTAGCGCGAGACGATTTACAGTTATATATACGAATATATATTCGGTAAACACATACGCAACGATGATTCGTTAGTACATTGAGGGCTCGAGCAATTTTTTTACGTGCTGATTTTGGTCTTGCGACGAAACCTTCTTCATATATATATAATATATGCGAACTTAATCCAACATAACGTATGTCGCACTTTCGCCGTTCGCACTTTTCCTCGTCGTGCGATTACCATACAATCATCTTGGATTATCAGCGATGAGAAAAGAAGAGACGCGGGAAATTAATAATAATCAAAGTCAAAAGTGTCAAGCGGGACGATCGGCGGTGTATCTTGTTAGGCTATTGTGTGGAGTGATGTGTTCGAAGTCCGTGGAATTTCGGATGTGAACTGACGAGTAAATAGAGCGAAGATGATGGTAATTAACTGCGAGGAGGATATCTTGGATGATGCGATGAGTATATATGTCGAAGAGAAGTTTTTAAGTATATAACGGTGCCATTTTTTTAGGTCCATATTGTGAATGCATTTTTTTTCTCAAACTATCTGATATTCTTAAAATATGATGTAGTTTTAACAACGGCAGTGCAAAAATTTTAAAATTTTTTATCAATTAACGAATTTATATAACAGGTTTAGTATAGAGTTTTCAAAATTAAATGGAAATTCGAATGATAAACGAGCAAACGGTAATAATGAACGAAACAATAAACAATTGAATCAAGCAAACGTGTTGTTTTTTTTCTAGCTTTAAAACCAATATTTCACGCGATTTCTATTCCAAACAACGCAAACCATTAATTAAAAAGTTTACTCCTCACGCGGATGCTAAAATTCACGTATACGATGGCCTCTCTCACGCGATGATGATTTTTATCGAAACAGAGTGGAAACTATTTGCGTACTTTTACAGTGTATATATGTATATTTACAGTTATCGGAAAGTAGATGAATAATTAATGTATTATAACTTGTTTAATTTCTGCAAATTTAATTATAAACTGTTCATCAACAATTATTCGAAAAATCTAGAACCTTATTGTTATCGAGCTTACGAATTTTTTAGATCCTCGTGTTATTCACCTCGTCGACTGTTTCACCAACTTTCTTATCTATATATAAGTTATAAAAATAAATTTCTAAATCCCATTTTTCAGTGTCCAAACGGTACTTTTAATTGCCTCAAAAGCGTCAAAATTCTCTCTCACTCACTCACCCCTCAATTACCAGAAACCGAAGATATCAAGTATACATCCTGATGCGGATATACTATTACGGAATAAATATATATCAGATAACAGCTCACTCACTCCCGTCTATATCAAGATCGAGATGCGCAACAATGTATATATATATCTTTAGACATCGGGTGAAAATCCTCGTGTCTCCTTCAATACCAATCGATCCGTGAAAATCAGGGCCGCGACGCGATCGTCAACTAGAACGAATCGGCATCGATCGGAAGGAAAATTACCTGTGTTTTAATTGCACAAACGCATGAATCTCTCTCTCTCTCTCTCCTTACGGATATATATACAAAACAATTTCAATTCAATTAATTAGCCCCGTGTCAATACATATATATGTGTACGCGAAACTCGTACACATATATAATATATGATGAAAAATAATCAATCGACTAATTAGCCGGGGGACCGCACCGAGTGACCGCGCGACTGGCATCAAGCGACTTTTAATTAATTACAACGTATATATAGCAGCAGCCTATTTTAATCAGTCAATCATATATATATACATCACCCTCTCTCCCTCCTCGTATATATATAACCTGCAATCGAACAAATCTAATTATATTATTGTATATATAGAATTGGGAGAGTAACGGTCTTTGTATATATACCCCTTTTCTTATAGCAAGCGCGGGTTAATTGGCATTCAAAAGCGTAAACGCGATGGAGAAAAAGAGTATATAGCGAAATCTTTCTCTTTCGGGGAGAAAGCAGTATAAAGAGCGCGTGCAGAACGATGACGATGGGAAATCTTCCTCTCTGCAGCGAGAAGTGAAATCGCGTTAATTGGGATTAGGAGCGCGCGCAAGAGAGTGCAAAGTTGGGTTAAGAGAGATATGCGGTGATGAATTGCTTGAAAATATAATTATGTTTCAGGGGGGTGCGAAGGGAGGTTTGTATTATATGAAGATGTTCTTGATTTTTTATAGAGTATATGTGAGTTGAAAAATCGACAAGGTTTGGTGCGATTGTATGTAATTGAAGCAGATAAGGTTAGAGTTCAATGCAAACAGTAAAGAGAGAGAGAGAGAGAGTGCAAGTGTTTGCGAGTATCATGAAAAAGACGTGAATTGATTCGTATATTCATTGTGTGTGTGTGTGTATTGTGGTCTGGAACGGTTTGTGTATATGCGAGTTCTCATGCGTGAAAAATCTATTTCCATAGGTATATAATAGGATGCGTGCGCGTTAAGATTTACGATGCGTGAAATAGCGACGTTCAATTTGTTACTTATATATATATTCCCTCGATTTTATAGAGAAATCAACTTGAACTGTTTGTGATATATGTTAACGTGTATAATATGTACCTTGACAAACTAAACATTTATTTTCAATTTTAATTATATATAAATTTATATGACGATTATAAAGGAATTTCTAAATGCTAATCACTGATTTATATTATATACGTAATATTATCATATTAATCTAATTTTAATTGTCCCACACAAATCCCAATTACCAAATATAGCTATATCCAAGAAAATTTCCATTATTCGATTAGCAACGACGCGTTCCAATGTCCATTGTATAGCTATTAAACATTGAAATTGAATATAATAGATCAAGTGCTGCGGTATCGTGCGCGGCATCGAATTTACGATTTTTAATTACAAAACGTACACCTATATATATATATATATATATATATATATATGCGTCATTTAATATCGACTAATTGGAAATTGGATTTCTCGAAACTATCTATACAACTATATTATAGGTGTATGTATGTGTGTGCGGCTAATCCTTCGTACGATTGTTTTAATCAATCAAAATATATTCTATGCGTTTTACGTTGTTATATATATAGAGGCGGTATACACTGTACGTTGCATAACTAATGTATACGCTACATGGTTAATTGATCTCTCTTCGGCAGAGAGAAATTTTAGAACCGAAAATAATCATAACCGCGTATAGTGGCACGTATACATACAAGGTGATCGTCATTATACAGCATGAGAGATCGGGACCGTAACTCACGTTAATATCTATATATACATCGTTCGGTCAAAAAATCGAACTACAATCTTATATTTTTCTTTTACTATATAATTTCATTTAAATTCACGTTTTAATAGTAACAAAAACCCTATATTTTATATATATATACAACCCAACGATTTACCAACCCAATATTTCACTCTAATAAAAAAACAACGCACAATAGAGAGATAGCGGAAACCCATGATCACCGTCTCGTCATCTATATACTTTTCAATACAACCTCCGCTTGGTCGTCTCGAGTGTATATATAAGCAAACAGTTTCTCTTATTTGCAAAACTCTCTCGGCGTTGAGTTTAAATAGCGCATTGTCCCTCTCTCTCTTGGAGATCATAGAGCTCGTGCGACTGTATATATATGCGTACTGTGTATTTGTCCACTGATGCAGAAAAACGAAACGCGCGTAACTCTTTGTTGTTTCTCTTATAAGTGTATATATATATATATACACTTATGCGACAACTCAATCGTCGTTGGTTTCACGGCGCGCACAGCTGTATAGTCGCAGATGATATTTCGTGATTGGATTGGCCGCGGAATGTAAGCGAGCAGCAGCAGCAGCAGCATGCCGCCGTTTTCACTTTTGGGGTTCGCGCAGGTGAATGTACTGTGAACGCGAGACTGCGCATGCTGGAGTTATATATAGTGATATCTTTGTGGTGATAGCTATACTCCTTTTTTCTTTTTTTTTTTTTTTTGAGGTTTATAATTGTGGTGGAGATTGTGTAGTAATCGATGTTTGAAAATATTTTTGTATACTTGTACAATTTAAACGCGAAAATTTAAAAAAAGAAAAAGCTTTAATTGTAAGATAGAGAAAGCAAAAGAATTTATTTAAATGATTGTTGTGAACAATAATGTTACTCTATAGAAATAATCGAAACTCCAATAATTAGTTAGTTGTTAACACGTTTATTAAGCATCACTCAATTCACGTTCTTTGCATAGAACGAAACTTATTTAAGCGATTTAGGTAGAATCAAGGGCTCGACTACATACAATGAATTGCAATTAAAACTTTAACGATGTTACAACAAATAATTATATATATATATATATATATATATATATATATAAACAACTCGTCCCCTTGTATAGTACGATTTAATTAGCATAATTCGACCACTCGAACAATCCGCTTAATTAACTTTATATATACACACATCCACACATATACACACACTCTATTCTATTATAACAACCTGAATTTAAAGTCAAGGGCCTAGTTTCGATTGATTTAAATTTCGTCCCTCATCCTATACAACCCTATGACGTCAGGTCTGTGTTACACTTTCGAGGACGTACACGTTATATATACATTGACGTCACACACAAGTGCGATTTTTAAGCCGTACTATACTACTCTATATATATATATATATATATACCGTCGTAGTGGTGGTGGTGCCTTTCCTTGACGAACCAGTAGAGTAAGTTTATATTGGAAACAGTTTGTAAATCGGTCTGTGACCCAGTAACCCAATGGAAACTTAAATTCCAATTCCGGGCGAGGTGGACAAGCGAGAGCTGCTACTCTCGCTGCATAAAGAGATGTTAAAAAAAAAACAAGAAAAAGAAAAAGATCTTTCGTTAAGTCTGTGTGTGTGCGTTTGGTAGCATAATACATGAAAAAATAACTGGTGTTTTCGAATAAATGTAAAATGAAAGTTTTTTCGGTGTCGCTCGAAATTCCTGTTTTTCTTTTATCGTCTTATAATATAGTTATTTAAAATGTTTAAAATCTAAAGGTATATAGTATGCTAATTTATATTTTGTTGTCTATAAATAAAAATCATTGTCAAACACCACGTATAGATTAACCGATCGCCCCAATTTTCCCAGCATGTCATTGCACAAAACTCCATTATTTATCATTACAACAAAAATCAATCAACCACCTGACACCATTACACCTCATATATATATTTTTTTACATAACTATATATATATTTCGAAATCCAAAAATCCTACCAAACTTGTACCTTGCACCCGCACCCACCATCACGATACCACTCTCCCTTCGCATCCACTTTACCCTTACAACACGACCATATCACCACCGTCATTTTCACGCGCCTATATATATACACATTGTTTTGAGTGAAACAAAGACGAGAACAACTATTATATATATAATAATTTCGCTATAGCGAACTTCTTCGCGATCTATATATATATCAGCATCCTATGCTGTGGAACGATTAATCACAACCGCACCCTCTCCTTGCGCGAGTGAGAAAGAAAGGAACACTTATATATTAAACGCGGGAGGGAAAAGTATCGAAGAGAATATATAGTAGTAAAGGTCAAAGGGTCAGAGCTATGCCGCACGTGGCGTCGTTTTATCGGGTTATGTATAGTAGAGAATGTATTGTTCGCGCGATCTCTGTATACATATATATATACACACCTCGCGATTTTCTCTCACGATTCGCGAGCGCGGGTGTGTGTATGTATATATGGTATGCTGCAGTTCTACGATTTTGGAAAGCTATATATATGGCCGCGAGCGCCGCGGGTTTACCGAACTATCGGTGTACGTTACGTCGTTGGGGTATATTTTTCGTGCACTCGCGGGTTCCTGGGAAAGTCGAGCGATTGTTAATTAATTAAACCGCGGTTTAATTCATCTATTTTACATATTATGCTTAACACACTGTTATTAATTCAACCATCATTTTCCAACCACTTTCCATATACGTATACGCGCGCGTAAACCTGCCCCCAATCCTTCCTTTCTATTTTACACACTTTTTACAGAAAAAAACCACTTATACAACAACGCTTAAATACTATACGAGCAAAATGAATTTTTTACGCAATTATACCCGCTCTTCAAAAGTATACTGTGTCAAGCGCGCGCGCGCGTTGCTGCTGCAACCGTTACGGCCTTTTTCTCCGCACCATATATACATCTATATATACATGCATATACTCACGTAATCAGTAAAATTGACTCCTTTAGCCTAATTGACTAATATAAATTTTAAAAACTACCACACATTCGCGCCGCCGTTCCGTTCCGTTCCAATAAGACTCGCAACGCGCGCTATAGTACACTAGTATACGCTCTAAATTGCACACTTGGTCGTTTACACACCGCGACGCGATAATAAACGTATATACATATATATAACCGAAACGTATACGGTTATAGATTTTGATTCGCAAATTTTTAATTGACGTATATGTATTATACGCGGGTACAAACTTGTTGACGCTGACACCTATGTATAAAAAGCAACGAACACGCATATAAATACATATTAAACTATCGGTTAATTGGTCGCATATTCTGTTGAATTCAAACCGCGGTTCGCGAACACACGCGCACACTTATATACTCATGAGCTTATAGTCCTCCGGAATTCAGTCGTGTCCGCGGCTATATAACCTACTTCGTCGCGCTCGTGCCGCACGGGATTTCAGGTCACCGACATATACACACACACACATACACACATGCGCGCGACTCGTATGGGTTTCCTTATAATAAACACACTATACTATCGCACTCACCTTCAGCTGATCGTTCTTCGCGTCACCCAAAAAATCTTCTTATTCTTCTTCGTCTTCTTCGTATCACCCACTGTATTATTATTATTATAATAATAATCACACATGTATATATATATACGCGCACAGATATATTTTATCCGGTCGTCGTGTCGATTGGCGCGAAATTCAAACTATATATAATATATATATTGTATAGTATATACCAGTGTACATGTATGTATACACTCGCGTGTGTATCTATATATTATACACAACGACGACGACGAGAAAGAGAGCGGCACAGCAGCTGCGGCCCGACTGACTCTTACCGGAGTCTTGCTGGGCCACTGAGGCCCCTCGTCTTGGTCGAGATAGGCTTTCCCCCCTCTCCCACCACCTTCGCGGCACGTCTCTCTCGCGAGTAGCGCGCGGCGGCTTCTTTCTCTCCTTTCTTTCTTTCGTTCTTTACTATTCGTAAAGCGCGCATGTATATGTATGTATGGCTCAGGAGTTCCCTGCGAGGCATGAAACTGATGATCGGTAGTATTATATATTGTTACCGTGAAATTTTATAGGTGCGACACGGTAATACGTATATATACCTATATAGGTACTTTCGAATTCGAACGGAGCTGCAGTCTCGATGAAAGGTGAAGAGGTTGCGCACAGCGGGTGTTTGTGTGTGTGTGTGTGTTTTGATGTATAGATGTGTACAGGTGTGATGATGATGATGATGTTATGTATACAGAAGCGCGTAACGCGGTTGCTGCAGCGAAAAGGTTTAGAGGAGGAGGGAGGAATGCTTTTGTTTTCGAACGGTTTTTTGGAATTATAATTAAAGAACGATGTGTGTGTGTGTTGTATATAACTGACATAATTTTGTGGGAACCTAGTGAGCGCCGTGTATATGTATGTGGGTATTATTATCTAATCGAAGGTTCTGCAGAGTATATTCGAGATGATGTATAGATAAACTACTGCACACGTGTAATTATCTGCGCTGTTGGTTTAACAACAGATCAGTGATATTTTGTAACTTAGGGTATATATCGGTTTCCAACGATCGCGCGCAGAATCCTTGGGGTATATATTATATATAAAGAAACTTATAATGCGCAATTCTTATCAAAACTTAGAGAGAGAAAGTTTGTGTGTATATTATATGTTTGTAGGATATATTTTGAGAATGGATTTTAATCTTCATTAAGGTATTATAGGCATGGAGAAAAAAAATATGAGATAGAATAACGAGACAAACAACGAAGAAATTCCTAGTTTTCAATTGAAAAGTACTACTGCAAGTTAATCTTAACACTCACTAATTCGTATATAATCGTTGTATAAATCATTTGAAGTACACTAAAAAAAGAAGTTTATTAACTAAAAACTACGATACTCTTTTCATAAGGCTACCATACATTATTGAAATCGAAAAAATTACCATGTTTCATAAAAAAAACTAGGAAAACTTACCACAAAGTATTTGGTCATTTTCCAATTTCAAAATTATCTTATATACAAACATTCTTCCAACGCAGCTTCACAACACATCACTATGTAACTCTTTCAAACCTTCTTTTTTTTCTCAGCGCATATCACCCAACACAATGCGAAAAATTCATCTCTGAAATCATAATATACCACCACGACCCATATATATATACATACCTAACCACGTACACACATCCATTACCAAACCATATCCTTGCAACGCCAATCCCAAATAAATAATCCTCAAAATAATTCACCAACTATATATATCTCCACTCCTTCCTATACACTCCCACTATCTGCGATAAGGCCAACGCGCACGCTACTTTTCAAAGCGTTCGCACTCTCTTGCCTTTCCCAACCTTTTCTCTCTCACTCTCTCTCTCTGTGCGCGCTTTGATTCTTTGACTCCTTCGGTTCCTGCTGCCGCTACTACTACTACTACTACTACTACTACTACTACTACTACTGCTGCTGCTACTCTGGCTTTTGCCAGTGTGCCGATTTAATGGGCGCTCGTTTTACGGCCTTTCCAATCATGAAAATGCACTTTTGCGATTAGGTACCTTCTCTCTCACTCACTCTCTCATTCTATAACCTGCTATTGTCAACGCCTGCTCTTTTTGTACGTATATATGGACATATATACAGTGGTTATTAAATATGCGTATATTGACAAAGCGGTTGTATGTATTATGTATGTGTGTATGTGTTCGAGGTCAAAAGTGAATTTCTTTGGTCACTATATATGGTTCGTCGGTTTAATTGTATTTGATCGCGTGGAGAATAATGCGTGCGCATTTATCGCGAGAGTTAATGTGCGCGACCAATTAAAAGAGGTTTTCCAAGTTGAATTTTTCATCGTTATTTACACGTCTTGCGTTATATATACGATGTTGTCAGTTTGTTAACGATGTACCATAAACGACTGACATAAATGCGAGGTATACATAACAAAAAAACTATGTATATACAAAGTCAATACCAATATACTGCTAAGTAAGCAATAATTACCCATTTGCCTTCTGCAATGTATATATATATATCCTCGTAGTGGTTTACAATAGATAATTCATTGCTCTCGTTCTCTCCCGTGTTATTGCAATTGCACGTTTACTACAAAAGTATATATACACGTAAGCGAACCTTTGAAATCTCTCAACTGTGAAATGTCACTTAAATAAGCCTTAAGACTTAAGAATTTCCACAGTTGTTCGTGCTCGTAAAGATGCAGGCAATGAACTCATTCCGCATGTATTATATAACCAGTCGCTTTTGCAGTTCTATTATTACCATAACAAATCATTTACCATTTCACTTGCAAAACCCGTGAATAATTAATCTTTCCAATTTTTAGTTATACTTAAACACGGCGCGTCATTTTATACTTGCACTTTATATATTTGCTATACACAAAAGCATCTTAATTCGCCGTTACATTCCTACTGCTGCTGGTGCTACTTACACGAAAAAGACAATTAAAATAATGCACTACCGCGTCAATATCCTCAAGTGTTTACACAAAAAATTAGCGTCTCAACGGTCACGTGATATATATAACGGAATCAAGCTCTTCTCTCTCTCTCTCTCTCTCTTTCTCCACTTCAGAGTGAACCTCACACTTAAAATATACACACACACACACACATATATACAGTAGCTCACTTGGACGTCTCCTCTCGGAACTGGAAGGCGAATAGCATACATATATATACAGCGAGAGAGAGAGAGAGAGAGAGAGAGAGAGAAACCCTCGTTGCTTTTTCCCTCGTGTCCTTCCTTCCCTCTTTGACTTTCTTTACCAAGCTTCACAGCTGCTGCTGCTCTACATTACGCTCGCTTGCGCCTATTTATATATATATGTGTATATATGCATGAAAATACACACGTATTGTACCACAACTACACGATGTGCATAAGGAAAAAAAAATTAGCTACGACGTTTCGCGCATACGGTATATGATGAGGTGGTTTTCTCACCGCGAGAGAGAGAGAGAGAGAGGAGATAACTAAGTGGTCGGATAATGAAGTGAAAACGATGGAGAAGGAGAGAAAGATTCATCCTCTTTTCTTTTTCTCTTCTTATATTCTCGCTTTTTACTCGGTTTTAATTGAATTTTTTTTTCTGCACGTAGAACCGCGGAATTTTCTAGCTAGTATATTATATCGTATCGCTCGCGTTGCTTTACGCTGCGGCGATCTCTATTCTTCTTTTTTTTTTTGCTTTTTTGTTACACTCTTCTTATATATATTTTCAGGTGAACGAGAAGGAAACGTCGAGGTGAAACCAGAGAGAGAGAGAGAGAGAGAGAGACGCTGTGTACTCGTAAAATGTGTGACATAAGATGAAGCTTTTTTACTCGTTTTAGAAATCGGTCAGGAAAGTTGAAGTATGACAAAGTCCAACGCGGTTGTTGGGATCGGAGAAAACGAAGGTATCGTACTTATAAGGTGTAATACATACGTCGACTCTTATTCATTTTGTGACTTTTTTTTCTTATGTGAGTCTATAACGTGTAATCAAATATTGATTTTTGAAAATAACGGTTAATGCAATATATATTTCGTATGAGGTACAGTTTAGAGACGCGTTTTTTAAAACATTTAATAATGTAAAATAACGTGTGTCCCTTGATATGGACGAATAAATCTATTTTTTCTCGTCCTTCTATTAAAACTATGTCACCGCTGAGAATAATCGTCTTTACCACGGTTATCGATAAAGTTTTCTCTACCGTTAACGATAGAAATAGAGTTAATTAACGTTGAGCGCTAAAAATATAATTGTTCGCATACAATAAATTTTCATTACTTTTCAACGCTCCTGTTGGGTGCAAAAAGTTATTCTCATCTCAAAATAAAATACGTCAATATTAAATAAAGATTATGCATTACAGTAAACCTCTATACAAAAAAAGAAACCTGCAATCAATTTTAGAGAAAATATAATTCAACCCCACTTCTTTAATCCTTTAAAAACTCTCACATATATCAATCATATATACAAATCATAACAAACATATATACATAACACCGCGCATAAAACTGCACAAAATATATACAACCAACGTATATATAGTAAACCAATAAACACACGGCGTATAAACACACAATTTCCCTTTTCACTCGAACAATAACCATAAGAAGAAATTCGCGTGTGTCACTTTCCTCAGATTCCCAAACTCGTTCTCGTCGCAACTCTCGACTCCTCCTCTGTGTATATATATATACATATATATCCACACCCTCACTACATATATGCACGCGAAAGAATCTCCCTGTCATTAACCTCGCGAACGCGCGCGAAAAAAAACGCGTATAAACGCCAGATGGACTTTCACGCGTATATATATATATACACTGTATATAGAGTGATCCACTTGGTAGCGCGTTCACGAGATAACGCTTTTATATATATGTATGTATGTATGTATGTATGTGTGTGTGTGTGTATATATACGGGGTCACGAGCAACCTTTCGGATTATTTTCTGCGCTTGTTATGTATATATACGTATATATGTATAAACTCTCGCGTGCTCGCGTTATGTCACTAGCGTGGAACGCAATTTGTAGGTGGTGATCGTACGTACTGTATATATAGAATATAGGATAGTTGCGATGTTATGTGTATTTTTTTTTTAGGAGTAGCATAGATATAGAGTAGGAACTTACATATATATATACTGTTAATTAAACGGTTTACACGGTGGGAAAGTTTCGTAAAAGCCCAACGAAATGGAATATAATGGGAGTTGACGATATATATACGCTATATATGTACGATGTATAAGGTTTTGAAAGGATCATTTATTATGTGCGATATATATAGTTTGTATATTGTTATGGGTGATACGTGAACGTTGGGGTTTTTTTCTTTCTTTCTTTTTTTTCTGAGATTATATTTTGTAAACAGCTATTGTTCAAATTAAGTCATACGCGTGAGTCTCTCAAGACGCTCGTGACCTTCGATTCCTCCTGCACTCTCTTATATTATGCTATATTGCGTTACATATCGCGAAAAAAAAGTTGCTTTAACAAAAATGTCCACTTGAAAGGTAACCAAAAGTAGAGCATGAATTTTCTCGAAAAAAAAATATATATATATCTAAAACCGTTCAAGGTTTTACGTGTAATAAATAAATTTTACTTCCCCTACAGAAAAATTCTTTATTCATAAGTATTTTCAACAACAACAACGAGCCTAATCTATTATATATAAAATCTGTAATAAATATTTAAAATTTTTTAAAACATTATCTTACAGCCTACTATATAAAAAATAATACAACAAAGAGGCATTAACCATTTTACACATCCCACGCAATTTTAAAAGAAAATCTACACCATAAACCTCCGCCATACACTCCAGTAGATAACCGACGAGTACAGTAAGACGACCTTCTATATATGCAAACTTTCAAGAAAAAAAAAAAAAATATAACACAAACATAAGCACGCGCAGTATATATAGTCTTTATCGTTCACCAGCAATCAAAATTTCCAAATACAAATCCTCCCAAGCATTCTCGAATAATTTCGCAACGACACGTCGTTATAAATTCCCACCGATATTCAATCCTATATATACTCTATATATATACATCGCTTCGCAAAAATGATATACCCATACCACATCCCATATAGCAGCAATTCATTTGTCTATTATTGTTCGCAACACTGCAGCGCGATACACTTTTTGTTTCAATGAAACGCGCGTTATTGCCCAAGATACTTACCTTCGCGTAACCCTATATACACTCGCCTTTTTTTCTCTCTCTCCCTGCCGCTTTGTGATTTATGCATTCCTTTGTATATATATATACGCGCGAACCCTTGATTAGGGGATACCTATACCTTTGGATATAATTGGCCTCTTTTTTTCGTGCTATATCTGTTACTGCATGATTTGTATATAGGTGTATATATAGATGCTTACACGAGGGATTCTTTTGTCTTTGTATACGTGGCGGTAAATATACGTATATACGCGCAGCATGACTCATCGTGCGTGAAAATTACATCGTTCGTGTGTATAGAGTGGTAGCGAAACCGACAACAAACAACAACAACAAAAAAGAAAAGGTATGTACGAACGAATTGGGGGGGTCTCGGGTCGGGGTGTATTTATTGGTTTGGCAGAGCTGTCGGGGTTATGTGTAGCGAGCCTCGCAAGGGCTAATGATGGCTGCATGGTGTATGGAAAAGTGAAAACGTAATTTATGTGTGTAGTGCGGGGGTGTAGGGAAGAGGAGACGGTGGTGTGAGTTATATATAGGGTTGAGGGTCGGGTTTCTGACGTTATTTTTTTTTGGACGTAATGCGGTGGGAGGTAAAAAGTGTATGTGGGTTTGGTGTGTGTGTGTGTGTATGTTGGTGAGGAAAATATGTTACTGATGAGGAAAAATGAAAAAAGTTGGGAGAGTGGGAATTGCGTTTGAAAATAGTGTATTATTCGGTTACCCTCTATCGATCATTCAAGAACTTACCTAAATTAACTAATGAATCCAAATAATTAATTGTTTTTAAAAGGTTAAAATTATTAGTTCTTAAAGGTAGGATGTAATAGATAATTATCGTGATTCACATAGCCAAAGATGTAATATATCTGCCGCTCCGAGGCATAACGATATAAGTCCATTTTTTTGAAAATCGCTAAAACTTTGGATTTTGTATTTTTAAATGGGTCTTTTTCATTTGCCACTATCAATAGTAGCTAAAATATTCCCCTAAAGCAACGATATACCAAAAACG
>JAWWEQ010028878.1:0-23870 GCA_035583055.1 Torymus tubicola
ACATATGGGATGGTTACGAAGCGATTTAGGTGATTTTAAAAGAAAAAGAAATTTTGACCTCTCGATTCACCTGAGAATTGCCCAAATATTAATTTTTTCTCATAATATATATAGTATGTATAGTATATATATTATGAGAAAAAATTATTATAAAATATAGTTATAAAAAATATCTAAAATAATTTATTTTTTAATCATTTACTAATTTATACATATAGAATTATATTGTTGCTCGCAAATGAAAAGGTGCTATCTCAGCGTCTGGCTGGAGAAGAAGTCATCTCGCATGTAAATTTTTTTATCTCTGATTTATGTTGGAAGCACTGCCAAAGTATATTTTTCTGAAGAGCTCGGAATAATTAGGCAAAAATCAGAATAAACGAGTTTTCAACGATAAAAGTACACTCGTTAAAAACATTACTATTTATATTATTTACGTATGCGTGGATGTATATATGTGCGTATTTACAACTAATGGTGCTATTTAAATTATACATAAATCTGAATTTTTTGGTATACTGATGATATTAAAAACTATTTTATTATTTTGAAAATAAAAATATTATTATAATATAAAATGATTGTCATTTGTTTTGATAAATATATAAGACTCTTAAAAAAAAATAATTTGGTAGTGCTGCTAACCTGAATAAGAGATAAAAAATTAGCAACGCGATGATTAACTCCTTTTCTAACCAGGCACGGAGAAAGCTCCTTCTCAAGCTGAGCACTGAGATGTCTTCTTTTCTAACCTAGCGCTGGAATGTTACCTTTTTATTGAGGAGCAATGATATACAATACAGTTTATATTATACACAATGGCGTGTCAGTGCATGGTGGTTTTATTCTCAAATACAATTCCAAAGTCAGAATTAATCCGCCACGCAAGAATTTCGATGGTTATCTGAGGCAAAAGATTTTTTAGATAATTTAAAAAACAAAGCAAAAATAAATTTTCAATTAATTTTTTCTATCAAATAATCTTGGATTACTTGTAGCCTTCAAGACAAACTTTGGACCACCCCCCTACAATTTTGTTTGGATGGGATCTACTTACGTAAATTCTGAAGTAGAAATAAAGAATTTAAATTGAAGAGGTTTTTAAATTTTAATAGGGACCGAAAAGTACTACATTATTTTGTAGAAACTTATTTATTTTAATAATCGCTTTTGCTTTGTTTTTTTAAGATATACAATTACCAAAGATCATTTTTGAAACAACATGATCATTAAATTTTAAATGCCTAAAATATAAAATATATATTTCAGTAAAATATTACTAATAAATTAATGATTTATATTTAGTCTGTTTATGAATTATGTGAACATACGTAACTTTTTTTCCAAGATCTTATTCAATATTTCACAAATTTTTATAAGTACTTTGTATTTCCTCATCCTACATAAAAGGTATAACAGCATCCTATATGAAAAGGTATAGCATACCTTTTACAGCTAGTCACAATTTATCCATGTATAAAAGAGATAAAACCTGAGACTGAGAGTAGTTCCTAAGAACAACTTTTCTTCCAATCGCGTTACATTTTACCTGTACAGAAGTCTCCGAAGGTCCCGAAATCAAGGACGGCCGAAGACATAAAGCTAAGGGACAGTTTTGAAATCGATGGCTCACTTGAGCTGTTTCACCAGCTTCTTACACCCACCTTGTTCACACATTCGAAACGGTATTTGATAATATTCGACAGACTCCATTATTTAGGGGCGACGGCCACGTGGAGGACAAATCAATTCTTCATACAATGCGTCGTCTCGCTAAACGTCCGAAAATTCAAACATTCCGTCAAAGTTCGTATTCAGGGTCAAAGTAGAAGCAACGAAAAAAGAGAAAAGTGAGAGAGAGAGTAAGAGTTTTTTTTCGCGCGACGACCCTTTTCGACACCACTTCATGCTCTTCGTCTCGTGCCAGCCGATATTATTGAGTTTTCCCCGAAGCTCTTTGCTCCGCACCTTTTACAGGCCAGGACTTTCTCCTTCCTCTCGCCAGTGCGAGAATAATATTTCCATTCTCGCGAGGGGAGAGACCTGCTCGTGCGAACACGTAAACCGGATTTTCCCGTTTTTGTGTCCAAACGCGTAAGAGTGGCTTTTTCACAGGGAAAATCGAGCGTGAAAAATTTCGGACAATTGTTAAAGGCAAAACGTTCTTACTCTTTTTTTATCACTTAATCGTTCTGATTGAATTTCGTCGGGAATTCAGCATGCTAAGCGAATTTTCGTGCTTGATGAAAAAATTCGCTGTCTTCTTTCTTTACTCGCTTCGTAAGCTTTGCGCAAAGAAGTGGGTGTCTCCAAACTCATGTTTTTTATAGATTCTGGTGTAATCATAGTTACTGAATTGGAAAATATGAGGCTTTAAGATACTTAGGTACACATCTGTGTATACATATACCGGTGTAGGTGACTCCCAAATTGACTATTCTCTCTGTAAATGAAGATTTCTAATTTTGTATGTTAAATAATTTCGATCATATTAAAAATTGCACTATATATTTAAATTTACATTAAAGTTATTTGATCAAGTCAAGAAATGTTATTATTCAATACTTAATAACTATTAAAAATTCTGAATAGAATTTTATTAATAGGTTTCTAATAAATTATTGATATTCTAAGTGTAGTTGTTTCGTCTGTTTTCATATAAGCGAATAGAACATTTGACTATAGAGCTGTGTTAGAAATTTTACTGCACTTGTAACCTTTAAATTACTGATAAGGAAAAACTACCTCTGGGAAATTGATGTTAATCAGGCTTTTCAAAATAATTTCTGGTACCTCAATATGAAGTGTATTACCGATGATTAGTCCAGATGGGTCTCTTCGTCCGAAGTATAAGATACTGAATCTTAAGCATGAATTATTTCGTGACATCTCTTCCATTGACTGTAAGTTTACCAATATATATATTACAATTACGAATAAAAAGATTGTAAAATAATGTAGAAAAACTTGAATTCAAACTTTGTTTTTTACAAAATATTAATTTTTTAGAAATTTGTAAGCAATTTAGCAATTCAAAAAATCATTAAAAATTTTCTTTTGGCCACCAAAAGACAATGACTTCGGTCTATTTCTTGCGCTATATATAATCAGTATGTAAAGGCACTTTAATACACCCATCTTTTAATCGTATTCCCTGAAAAATAATTTTATATAATAGCGAGGTGAAAAAATAAAAAGTAGAATAGATTAACTCACGTATGTCGAGAATATAGAATTAATTGAAACCTAAAATTATTTTGAAAAACAAATAATAAAACAACGGTATGTCTTATAGTCAATATGCTATGGTAGTATTTTGTTACTAAGCAGTAAATAAACAAAGGCTAAGCTTTATTTTTATGTCAGTTCAGGTAAACTGGGAATTTATACGTAGAGTGTTTATTTTTCATCTAGTACCCGAATTTATTTTGTATCTCGTGTATCACATATTTAAGGAAAACCGTTTTTCCGATTTTAGTAAATACTTTATCTAAATCCTAGTATCTGTTGTACAGAATAAATTGTTTGCATAAACGGTTTTCATTAATCCAAACGAATTGTGTAGAAAAACGATATATACAATATTAGCGTTTGTATTTTATATACAACTTGTGTAATCGTTTATTACCCTACACAAAATTCGCGATTTTCATTTGTCTAGAAATAAATTATGTTATAATTTCGTCAAATATGATTTTTGAATAATTTATTTTTATTTTAATAATCTTTTGCGAATTTCTGTAGCACTGCAAAATCAAAAACGAAACAATTTAGCTTGCATTTAATTTTGATTTTTCCGAAGTCTTATACTTCTAAATATATTCAAATATCTTGATGTAAACAGTATTTTCTGAATAATCAAACATCAATAAGTTATTTAATTGTATGCACTTACTTTAAAGTTCAAGCGCACTACTTCGACAGAGGATGCTATAATGTAAACCTTACTGTATCAACCAAAAAAGTTTCTTGATAACGCCCTGAACTTTGTTCTGAAATTCGATGCAAATCACTTCCTTTTATAATAAGAATATAATATTACAGAATATACATGCGGAGTCTGTTGATATCAGTCTGTTATGTGACCTTCAAAGTTGTAAAAGATGTACGCAAATATTTATGGCTATCTACATAAGCATAGTAAGTTCTGAGCGTTTTGTAAAAGTCGTATTATCGATTAGAGAATGGAGCACAAACAAAAAAGTTTGATTCCCATACTTTTAAGAAAAAGTTAAGGAATCTGTTAGTCACTTTACGATATTTGGATGATCATTATGTTATAACAAATGGTATATATTTTAGTTTGAAATGATAATTAGTTTTATTTTGAGGAGAAAAAAATACGTTCTGAATTCAATTCTTAACTTGAAATAATTATTTTCATAAAAATAAATAAAATCTAAACAAATTTCGAATATTATATAAATATTATTGAAAATAAGTTTAACAAAAAATTAAATTAAATTTTTTTAATTTAAATAACTAAAGCGAAAAGTCAAATGAAGATGATTATAACATCAGACGTTGATGGAATAGATCATAACGATGGGGTCCCGCAGAAAGTTAGCAAAGCAGCACTTAACTCGATTGTGCGCTTATCTCGCAAAAAAAGTTTTATTCCACCACGGTCTTGGTGAATAATTAAAGGGACCGGGGAAATCACTAAAACCTAAAGCAGAAAAGGAGAAAGTACAAAAAAATGACATTAATGATATAAAGGGCACTTCGTTCATTCTCATCTACGGAGGTTACTTATAATCGTGCTCATGCTTTGCGCCTAACTGAACATCGTGTTTATACTATTTAAGCGCATGCAGTCGTTATGTAGTAATTACTTGGAGCTCGGGGAATCAGGTCGAATGGATCGTAATTTCTACTATACTGATACAACACACACGAACAAAACACCAGCGGGTTGTACATTTCCGTTTTGTAATATAAAAGAACTTCGTTTGCTGGAGAAAATGCGTTAAAAAAGAGGTCGTATTATAACCCTTCGATGAATTTATCGCAGTAATGAGCATTAGCGAAGTATTACTGAATAATAACCTATTACGGTTTAAAAATAAATTTTTTCTCACTTAACAGATTATTAAACGCTTGGCATGCGATCTTCTTACACGTAATTAAAACAATGAATTCATTAAAGCGTGACATCTTTTATGTGCAATTTAAGAGCATTTCATTTGAGAATAGTAGTAATGAATTTATGCTATGTTTTCTTTTAGTTTGTTTCTTTTCTATTTATTTCGGAGATTATTTTTAGTTGCAAATTAAAATTCATACTTTTAAAATATACATGTTGCCAAGTATAAAAGAAATCATTTCAGCTTCTACAAAACTTATACTAAAGTTTTTTTTTATCGTACCCATATACTTTATTATCGAATGATAACGAATAAGAACTTTTCTATAAAATAAAAATTTATAATTTATTTCTGTAGTTAATATGTGGAATCCTTTATATAATTTCACTAATTTACTAACATTTTATATCTTAATTTATGACGTTAAATTATTAAAAAAATTTATACCATTATTTCAATGTGAAATATATTTTAAAAAATATTTAAAAATCTCTTAATTTGAAAATGAATCATTCTATCAGAAATTGCTGTATGTAATTTCAAGAATTAAAAATGGCCCAAAGGAAATTAGATTCGGTTTCTGTGTCTTGGAATTTTAATTAAATGTTTAGTCCTGCAAAAGTTGTATTATTAATTCAAAGTTGTAAAATACGTGGAATTTGCTAACAAATATCAGAAATTCATATATATTTGAATTTATATAATACTTTACTCTTAATTATACATAAAATTTCCAAATTGCAGTCGAAGCGCCTCAGAAGTAAAAATTTTTACGGTACACGAGCTCCTCAACCATTTCAGTGTTTTCTTTTCTTCATGTTCATCTCCTTTCTAAAACAGAAAAGATTAAATCAAAACTCATTAACGCTCTTAATACAATAATAACAAAGGTGGCTTTACAAGCGCGTGGCTAAAGAGGTCTCATCACCGCGTTGAAAGCGTTATGAGCGCGTGTACCGCACCGCCGCAACCGAGATCATTCGTCTTATCGTCGAGTAGGGCAGCGTGGTGCTGCCATGCGACGGAAGTGTCCAAAGATAAGACTTGACAAAAAAATGGTCGGAATTTTGCCGAAGAAAGCTCGTATAAGATATTATTCAAGCGAAGGATACGACGCGCAAAAGCTAAATCCATGATTCTAAGATATTATTGTTTTTGCGATGTACATTATGATGATATTGGGTCACACAGAGGTAGAAATTCTTTAGTTTTTATTGTTTTACAACTATTTATTTTTAGTAGAAAAATAATTATGCAGTATTCAACATTAGAGAGATTCAAACGTATAAGGTGATCATAGCGGATTTTTTGTTTCCTGCATACTAAATGTTGATTTATATATGAATACACATAATACATTTGTTGCTTATTTTTATGTACGAGTTTGAAAAAGCTTTTATAATATCTATAAAGTTCTGATATCAAGATATTCTTGTGTGTTTAATTCATAATTTGCATAGGACAATAAAGCTCACCAATAAAAACTGCGTGATTGCTTTATCAGCAATTTTATAATTAATTTGCACATGCTTTTAACTATATAAATAATCAAGTCCCATTATTATTTTTTCAAAATTCATTAATATATGCGTCTGTATTGACTCTGCAAAATAAACGTGTTTTGAATTGTCATAATTCTGCAAAAATGGAATTTTATTATTCAAATTAACGCGGCCATTTTTTGTTTGAAAAAAGAATCAATTTAATTTCAATATCTTTCAAATTATATAAAAATGATTTGATTCATATTAAAAGTTCTACATATGTAGAGTAAATTTCACATAATGTATACTACTTCATGATACTTTTATAAGAAAAATTTCTTATTCTACAAAAAGTATTTCATATTTTAGATCAAGGTCAAGAGACACTCCATATTTTAAATTTTCACGAGTCGCTCAATTTATTTAAATTAATGAAAAGATACCTGTCCAACGTTGTGGCTTAACGCAGTCGGCCATATAATATCCGAAGCATCTCATAACCTTTCACCTATACAGCCATTATTACTATTTCATTCCACCCCGATGACTTCTTCACTCGCCGTACTTCTGGTCGACCTATAAAATCTTTATTCACCTGTTTGAGTGTAAATGAAGCACGAACGAAAAAAAGAAGAGGAGAAAGACCGAGAGGGGCTCACACACGCGTGTAGAATGTGCTTCACTCTCGAGCGGTCATGTCCAGCTGGATGGTTCCCTCGGTCAAATATACAACGTCCGTATAATCTCGTGATTTTTTAACGAGTCCGTCGCCCTGTTCGTCCCATCAATTTTTCAGTCACACGCGAAAAGGTATGAGGAGACGTCAAGGGAGGCGAGGAGAGTAGAGGAGGTGCGAAAGAGAGGAAAAATCAAATATCCTGATACTTTTTCACCGAGTCCTCGATCGCTTAGAGTTCTCCCCTCCCTCACTTTCTCTCTCTCTCTCTCTCTCTCTCTCTCTCCCTGTCTTTCGCGCGTGCGGGCGCGATTCTGTGCGCTAATTCCGTACCCATGCATTATTCAGACGCGAGCGGCGCGGACGGATATACCACCACCGTCTGCATGTATATATGCGTATACAGAGAGGTGTGTCTCTGAGTGTGAGTGCTTCCTATGCATCTCTACCGAGGCAGAAGAGTCGCGCGTGCGAGTCTGGACGTGGGTGAATAATTCAGAGGTAAATTGCTTGGGCGCGCGCTCGTGCACAGCTACTCTCGCGTTTGTTCCCTACTATTACCGAGGATCAGCCATCTAGAGTAGCCGTTGCTACAGCCGTCGCCGTCAAAGACGGATATAAACTTTTAATCCCGTGTAGAGAATATTCCATCGCGCCAGGTGTCGATTACTCCTGACTTGAATGACAAATTGCGATTATCGAGCGCCGGCGCATGGGAGAGCGTGGATTAATGCCTGCGGTTGAGAGCGACTGTTAGGTAATGCTCGTTGCGTATCAGGTTATTGTCTTAATATAGAGGACTAGAATGAAGGCAATGAGAGTGTAATGGCTGCTAGTATTAAATGTGTTGCCCTTCAGGACTAGATTTAATGTTAATGAAAGAGCTTTTTATCATGTGAAGATTTACATCAAGCAACACTTAAGGAAGAATGTGACAGAAATATTATATTTGTAATTATATGCACTGTACCTACATATATATACATATATACCTATATACGTATCTTCTAATTTAAAGATTATTTAATCATTACTTCGTTCTAATCACGAAAAGGTGCCTGGTAACAAGTGAACCAACCTTTTTTATTTACATGTAAATCAAATACGCCAATCAAGGCAGTTATATTCGAAATTTAATTAAAACTAAAATAACTTTGGATAATTCGGTCACTGAACTAATTCGATCACTTATCTAGTTCTCTACCTCCACGTATGTAGTACTATAAACAACTCTCAACAGCTTCTAAATATGAAAAATATAGCTTATAAATTGTTTTATTTTTATTTTTTTTCAATTTTCAGCGAGTTACGTGTTTTATAAAGTCATAAAAGGAAATATTTCGTTTGTAGCCAAATTACAAGCTGAAAATCTTTCCTCAAATTCGTATGCGAGTAATTAAAAAAAATCCGTTTGGAATTTATAAAAGTAAAATACTTTCACTTCTACGTTCAACTAATTCAATCAATTTTAGAAAGAAAATAGTATTTTAGATATGAGAAAATGTGAAATTCGTTAAGATTATGTTTACGAACAATGTGCTGAATGAACAAAAAATGATACAGGTTAATCATTTGTTTGTCTCATTTGTGAGTCGGAAGATTGAAAATATGATGAACAACAATTTTTTTGTTTAATTAACGGCGGAGTCCTTTTTATGTAGTAAATTACAGTATCAAGATTAAAATATCTATTTACAGTTTATTAATTCATTTATAGTACTTTTTAGGTATAGTGGTCGGATCAGGTGACTTCGATTAGATTTATGGATTACTGTAATCAAAATAATGATTTTTTACTATTCAAAAATATCAATCTTAATCGATATTTTTAAGAATGACATAATTAGGTGACAAAATAGTGAATGAATAGTCGCGTAAAAAATATAAAAGTAAGTGGAAGGTTAGCTCTATTACCGAGTTAACCTTGATCTAGCTTGAGTACATTAGGAAGCTCTTGGTAATTAATTCTGTGCTATTGATATGGATCCGGGAGAAAGTCTATGACAATTATCTAATGTTGATTTTAAAAAAAATTAGAATATTTTGAATGCACTTCCATTTTTCTCAAGCTTTACCTATAATTATAAATTTATATTCTAAAAATATCTCTATGCCGGTATAAATTTATATGAATGATAATTCCAAACCAGTATAAAACACCAATAATTGTCAAAATTTTTTATATTTTTCTCTTGTTGCTGTTGTTAACAATGAAATTTTACATTTTTGTTGTGTAAAAGAATTTTGTTATCTTCCATGGCTGCTCGATCGAAAAATGTTCAGAACAAATAGTTACGCGAACGAAAAAGAACAGCGCCATTGCGCCCCGCTTGCGCAATGCCCCGGCGGGTTCTTCTAAAATTATCGCGATCCAATGCATAGCAATGATTCTTATAAAACTTAAAATAATTAAAACTCTGACGCACGGGACTAAAGTTTTCCTTGTATTTTTAATTACGCTTCCCCCCTTTTTTTTCTTCGAAACGATGCAAAACGAGGGCAGAGCTAACGATACGGCAGAGAGAAAGAGAGCTGTGTGCTCGGGACCAAGTTTTCCCTCCATTCTCGGGCCAAAGTCCAGCGACTTCCCTCTACGTTATCTTGCCGACACTGAACCCTTTCGCTTGTAATGGCTTCACAAGTGTGGAAAATTCTCGCGCTAAAGGAATTCTCGGTTGTAACATCGTAGGACGATAGTGGAGACGTCATCGCCATCTTAGATTCGACACTCTTCCCTTTTACGTGCGCGACGTCTTCGATCAGCTGAGGAGATCCTTTTAAGTTTCGTGCTTCGGAAGACAAGCGAAGTGATGTAGAAGAATATTGTATTGCGATCTTCAAATATAGCAAAAATGCTATGTACATCAAAGAATGCTTACTAAAGAATGTAGAGAAATATTTCAAGATATATATCTTTTTAGGCACGACCTCTACTCGGGATAGTCTTATAAGTTCCATTGATAACTAAGAAATTTGAATGATTCAGCTCAGATTGGCAAAGATCAATGTTTACATTATAGGAAGGGTCTAGTTCTATACAGAGACACATCCATTAAAAATTGCAAAAATTAGAGCACGTTTAAAAATCATAAAAAATCATATTGAGCATAATTTGTTGAAACGTAATTGCACACGAAAGTGTTTTCGATAAAAATGATAATATATGTTTTTTAT
This sequence comes from Torymus tubicola, assembly GCA_035583055.1. Taxonomy (NCBI): domain Eukaryota; kingdom Metazoa; phylum Arthropoda; class Insecta; order Hymenoptera; family Torymidae; genus Torymus; species Torymus tubicola. The sequence continues at coordinate 10,422 of JAWWEQ010028878.1, forward strand.
ACCATAACCTTTTTTCGTGTAATTTCATTCTTCAAAGACATATGCAAAAACACAATTATGTCAAGGAGACTTTTCATGCTTAACTCATAAGGCTAATAATTTACATAAAAACTTAAAATACAAAAGTTGTAGATCTCGTTAAAGTAAAACTTTTGCCTGTGAAACAATTTTTTCAAAAATCAATTCTGTACAAGTTATACTTACAGGTTATAAAAACCGATTTAGAAGGTTTATATAACCTGTAAGTTATTAAGCTAAAGCAAAATATACTAAAAAATAGTCACTTTTTAACATATTATTTATATATTACGAATACATATACTGAAGTTTAAAAATTATCATAATCACTCCAGTAGCCGCAGTGCTTTACATCTAACAGCAAAGCTCTTAGATCAGCAAGCAAGCTCTCAGGTTGATTCCGATTTGATATTTTGAAATTAATAAATTGATTTCAAATACTGAATAAAAATAAAGGATCTGCATAAATTATACAAATCAAAATAGCTAACATATACTTTAAATGTATTTTTCATCTAAAATTTTTAATGTGTTTTCATACGTGAAATCAACCAAGTATTTCAATAGGTTAGAATGTTATTAACTAATTACTTCTTAAATATATATTTCACATTTTTCATTGTCAGAATTGAGCTCGTATTTGTCTTAAAATTCTAAAAATTTCTAATTGCATACTTCTGTTATTTTAAGAATTATATATTTGCACTATTGCTTGTACTTTCGAAAATTTCAACGAATAATTAGTAGCTCCGTCTTTGTCTTCATAATAATTTCAGTGGAGCTAAATATTCACTTATTTTAATAGAACGCATCTCAAATGAATAATCTATATCACTTGCATCGATTTTACCCAAAACTTTGTTCACTTATTGATTATGTCTAGCAACAAAACAAAATTTTTTATCAAATAATAAATAAACACTTGATAAAAAATTACATAGCATGTCTCGACCGCGAATCTAACCGGGGGAAGGGGTTTCCGGTTTCGTAACAGATGCTCTTCCAGTTGAGTTACCGATGCCTAGGCTTATATCGCTAGATATAACTCGAATCGCCTTTTATTCATGCATTTGTCATGTAAAATCGATTCCCTTGAAGGTTTAGACTGTTCAAGGTCGAGTATTGAAAAAGCATCAAAATATAGATTTCTTTAGTTTAAAAAAAAAATTCAATATTTGTTGAAGAGATATTTTACAGGACGATTGCTCTTAGTTGTGACCCGTTGGATTAACGTAGAATACATTTTCTTAATTTAACAGTTATCTAAAGTCATCTTTATGAGTTTTTCATTGCTGTATTTTTTACCACTTTTGGAGATAGCAGATTTACCCCATAGTAACTTTTCGTGCAGCAATAGGGACTTTCAATTTTGAGTAGATTTTTAACCATCAAAGCTATAGGGAGATAAACGTGCAAATTCCGAATTTTAAAAATTCGGCACAGAGGTAATAGTCAAGCGATGAGACCTGGATTCGAACGCAGCATAGTTTGAGTAAACAAACATTCCGAATCGAATGTCCGACGTTTTAGACGATTGAACTACCGTACCTCTATTTGAGTATATTTTATCATTTCAGTAGTGCGTGTGTATATTTTAGGCATGCACACATACACATATATTATTTATATATTGTTGAACTCCTATTTTATTTTAAATCTAAAGTTTTCTTCGGAAAACCAAAAAGTTAGTCACTTTCGAATAATTTTCTGTGCGAAAATTTCCTCTCCTACGCAAGCAAAAGGACGTTAGCTTGTTCGTATTCTATGTTTAAGTGAGAGAAACTCTGTGGAAGAAACAGATTTAGGGCAGAGCCACAAATGACAACATACCCTCATCAGTATGAAGCTCAGAAAGAAAAAACGATACTGTTTGTTCACCATTAAATTTTTTTGAAGAAGAAGCGTTTTATTTACCTTTATTAAGAAATATCATACACTTACGCAAGATATGGCTATAAATATATCAAATTAAACATCATAAAGGGACTGACAACAATAAAATTAATCAATGTTTTATGTAATAATTAATGATACTACGCATACATTAAATTTATTCTATTACGTAGAGGTTTCATAATAATTAATAATTATTATCACGTAAAAACATGCTTGCTTATCTTTTGAATTGTTTTCCAAATGAATTCGTTAGCTCTAGAAAAAGCATGTCTATATGCTCAGAGTCATACACTGGCTAAAATAAAACTTTTCTTTTGGGTAAGAGAAAAACGAGAAAAAGCACTTCACTGGTACGCTTAACGATTTTCTGGCACGCAACGAAAAGTTTGAGCGATGGCGTTGGTCGCGACACACGTGCGAGGCAGACAAGAGAGAAAGAGACAAAATCCCTCGAATGCAGAAAAAAGGGGCTTCCCATCCGCGCGATGATTGTGGCCGGGGTGCGGCACGGACTTTTTTCTCGCTCTCTCCCTCTCTCTCTCTCTGTCTCTCTGTCTCTCTGTCTCTATGATATACGGGTTATTTATTGCGTGAGATGGAGAGAGATTGCCGAAGTATTAAGGAGAAAAAGAAGAAGCGACGGTAGAAACGAGAGCCGAGAGAGAGAGAGCAAGAGAGCCGACGAGTTTTTAAATCGGAGATTTATCGACGGGAAACGAATTTTGATCGGGAACAGTAAAAGTGAGTTACCCAAAATAGATATGTCGTTTGATGAAAATTGAACAAGCAGAGAGGGAGAGAAAGAGTGGGAGAGAGCGAGCCAATCGAAAGTTTCGGGCTTTGGTGTGCCGCGCCAACACCAACGTTTATACTATGAATTGAATTGAATCTTTTAACGCCGGAATTCTATTCCGCGGAAGCAAGTTCGTATGGATGCGTGCACAGATTTATTTATTTTGCATCGGTATGAAAATAAGATACCATCATTTTAGAATTTAATATGGAACAATAATCCAATAAGAAATATCAAACAATCAATAATGCCAATTTTACAAATTTAACTTTTTAACATAATGATTTGTTAATTCAGCGATTCGAGAAAGAGAGAAATAGAGGAGAGTTAGAAAGACGATGAAATGTGCCGAGGTTTGAGCTGCCTTTACTGCCGAAATCTCCTTTGCATACGGATTCGTGGAAGATTGAAACTCACGTCAGGCGGCTCGTACGAGGGCTCAAGCACACGCGCACAGAAGAAGAATCATAAAATATTCAGTTTACGACCCATACCAGCCGCCCCTCCCACTGACTCGAGCCTACAAAATCAACGGAAATGTGTGATTCGTACATTACGAAAGAAGAGGAAAAAAGTTAAAAGTAAAATTTTATATTTTGTCCCGTCATCGTGGGATGATATTTAGTTTACCAAAATGGAAGTATAAATCAATAAAACGTTATTGTATAAGTATACTATTCTTTAAGTATAAAATAGTGAAAGATTCATTATTTAGGAGTTAGAAATTATTCACTTCTGAAATAGATGGCATCCATTATTTTAAAAATGTATATTTAATTTTCAAAATAACAAAACTCAATATTTCATTGTTTTGAGAAATCAATTATTTCTAATATCGATAGTGTTGCACTACAGTTGAGTGAACAAAATAAAATAAAAAAGATTCCCTTGGCCTTTTATATTTCAAGATTTTTCTTACTAAGCTTTCCCAATATCTGGAATCTCCCGATCTTTTTCAATATCATCAAATAAAGTAAAAATCTTTAAAATATTGTAAAAAATTGATACTATTTGCTTTTCAAATAAAATTTGATATTCAATTTCAGTGAAGCATTTGATGTTATCCGATCATTAACGAATTAATGAGATTTGCTTTTCACTTCTCGCAATTTGAGTTCATAAAACCTGGAATCATAAATAAACAGAGTAAAATAAATAGAAAAAAACATGAAGCGATATTAATGATAATTTCCAGAGCTTTTTACGAGTCGGTGGGTCTGTTCACGGCTGCCCTGTATAAATGCATTTTCGTGAGTTGTCCCGTGGCGGAGCTTTATGAAGCATCCCTCCTCCTGATGGTGCGACTGAATTATTGAGCGTAATTTCACTCTCTCTTTCTCCTTCCCCCCCTCCCCCCTCTCGTCCATTTCCCGCTAGCCGCGCAGAAAGACGAGCGAGAGGGAGAGAAAAAAAAATGAGGGGATGGGAAAACTCTCGGCCAGCTTTCTTTTGCTCCACCTTCTCAGTTTTCTCCTCTAGATATATGTGTATGTCGGTCTCAGCTCGCCGCAAAAACGTTGGAGTCTCGAGACGCGAAGTGTACGAGCGTATATAATACGCACACAAACGTTGCTAGTATGTGTTTGGTTACAGCGAAATAAACACTTTCGCGGCGTTCGTTTGCGTGGGGGCAATTTATAGTGTAGCGGTGTTTCTGCGGGAAAAGTTTCAACTGAGAACGAGAACGAGGGAGATTATTATAACACTGTAACAATCAGCCGACGCAATGCGTAGAATTAAATATTATCGTATGCCGTAAGTTTTAATAAAAAACTACGTATTTTATCGAGAAAAACAGTACTTGAAATTTATTTGCCGACATACGAAATTGCTAAAATTACGTTTGTAATATAATACTCACATTTATAACTTTTGTTCGAATCTTTGGGTATAGAAATAAACTTACTTTTATCCATATATACACAGATTTATGTTCAATTGGTAGAATCTTTGTTAAATTTATTGCGCAACTAAAAATAAGTTTATCGTTCGCAGCTTATATTCTCGTATATTCGTCTGAAATATGAAAAACACGAAATAAATTACAAAAGAAGTAAAAAATATAAATATGAAATGTTTTATTTAAAATTTATTTTTAATAATTTTTCATACTGTTCATTCATCTACAAGTATCAAAACGCACAGTCCCTGAATTTCATCATGACGATGTAAAATACACTCACATCCTATATGCCTCTCTTTCTTCTAGCCCCGCAGATATTAATGCTGGATTTACTTCGTTCTCTATACCATATCTTTCTATTATAGTACTATTTCACTGGCAAGATGTTTTGAATAGTAAGCATTCTTACCATGTTGTCAATAATCGTGTTATTTACATGAAAGGAAAGCTATCTTCAATTTAGACGTAGAATTTCAAGTCATGAGATAAATGGATTTATTAATATTTACTAAAATTTCATCATTTCATTCGTGAAATTATTCGAATAATGTTTAAACAAAATGTTGAAATAGATGTAGAAGAACAAGCCACCAAATTTTGAATACTTCTTACTAATATCATTCGTGCAGCATAAGCTAATTAGCTTTTGCAAATAATCTTCCCTGATTAAGTAATATATTACCTTTTAATTTAAAATAATTCAATAACAATTCTCACCTAATATATACTCCGCTAAATAAAGCAATGACACCAGTCCTCACAAACGATGAACGTGCCGTTGGATTGTCACGTCAAGTGTCTGCCGTCGTTGGCGCAAATGAAGCACGATGTACTTACACAGAACGCACATCGGTAGGTACACGCATAAAACGTGCCGGGCCTCCGGCTATGTATAGGCTTCGTGTACAAACAATGTACCTTACCCTCGTCTGCACGCGATTTGGTATTCTCGGTACGACTGAGCTATCGGCAGTTTACACCCTTGCTCGCTCTCCTCGAAGCTGCCTTTGAGCATTGCTCCTATTTCTTCTTTTTTTCCGCGCTCGCTATTCTTCGGGTGAGCTTGTACAAGTGTTCGAGAGCCGCCCTCGCTCACTCTCGTTTCGCCTTTCTATGGGCTCCAGTGGTATAGCTCTTAAAGTACGACCAGTATTCGCAAAGTTACCGTTGACTGGTTTGTTATTAAAAAAAATGTAGGTTAATATTGGATGAGAATTTTGTTTACTCAAAGAAGAAGCTTTGTAAGGGTGGGAAAAGTTTGTTTGTATAATGAAGTACGTTTAAAAGCATGTTTTATGTTATTTCTCTCTTTTTCTCATTTATTCTTGCAGGAACAATTATCATTCGCCTCAAGCCCAAAGTTCAATTTAAATTTTCCACTTGTTCTTTCCTTATCAATCAGAAAAATTCGCTCTGACTGTCGATAGAAATAACATTGAATCTGCTGAAATATTGAAGAACTAATAATCGTATTGACCAGAGAAATTTCTGTTTGCGCAAAAATCAAAAAGAAAAAAAAGAATCGTGCACCAATCGCTTATCAAACTGCTACCACGCGTTTACTCTCTTTCGCACCGTCACTTTTCGTTGAGCACGAGCATTCGTTAACCAGCTCTGCAGGCTCTGTTGCCGAGAGGTAAAACAAGTCGGGTCAAGATTAAAAAGGGCTGTGCGAACGAAGAGAAAGAGGAAAAAATAGAGAGGGCTCGATAAGCTCGAGAAGAGAGAGGGCGTCTTCGATTCCGTCGAGGCGAATTAAATTAACTTCTTCCTCGGACCTGGACTCTCCTACTATAGGTATATTATATATATATCTACTTCGTTCCAGTACTGTCGCCTTTGTTCTTTCTTTCCTTGTTCTTTCGCCCAGTTGTCTTTGCTAAGGAGTGACGCCGCGAGGAGGAGACCACTTTGTCGCGCGACAGCTTTCCGCTGGGCACTCCTTGTCTCTCTCGTCTTCGATTTTTTTTCCTACTATTTTTATTATTAACTATAGCGATTCTCTTGCAATATGCTTTCGTAGCTTCGGAAGCTTTAGTTTGTTATGATAAAAGAAATTTTATTGATAAGCGAATTAAATCTTTTTTTAAATTAAAATTTGTATTTACAACTGTTTTCAATGGAATAATTGTTTTCTCAGCGTAGACGTCGACTGTGTCATGAAATCTTGTCAATACTTTATAAATAACACTGTCTTGATTCTCTTCTATTTTTTATTTTTAATATAGCTGATATTTCTTAATTTGTATTGTTAATACCGAAAAATATCTATATTTAGTGACTATTTTCAATTATAATTCTGTATCAATGTTCTTCCAACAAACAATTTTTTGTCAACATTTATATATGAGATTAATATAGCAAATGATTCTCGCTTCCAAGATAAATGAAATAAACTTCTTTTCCAACGAGAATATAGATTGTCTGGCTGCCCATATAAACTTTCCGTATCGCTCGTGTTTCAATCGCTACGCAGACAGCACTGATATAATAAGAACGCTGATAGCGTAACGCTTCCCCGAAAACCGTCGGCTGAACATCGAGATCCAATCTCTCCCTCGTTTTCCCTTCCAGTCTCTCCACGTGCTAATTAATTTGTCATAATAATGGCGAAACGACGTGCGGCACGAAACAACCGTATACACTAGATCGCCAATGCTTGGCAAGCACTAACGATAATCAAGCGTTCGTATCGTAGCGTCGACAAGGTTCGCGCGCGCGCGCGTTATAACAACGCCATGCGGCACGTCAGCGTGACGCCGAATCTCGGCCGTGGGATCTCCGTAATAGCAAGCGTCGCCGTTAACACTTATTACTGAGAAAGAGAAGGAAATCGGTATGCGAGTGCCACGCCTCGCGTAAAGGTTCGTTTCGCTGCCGGAAGTCGCTCGTATTACGATTTCGCGCCGATCGATTTTCACCCTCCGTCCAAAGTATAAACTACAAAGGAGGAACATTCGCGTTAGAACGATATTCCGCGCGATTAAACTTCTCTCCCGCGCGTGCCTTCTCTGCTTTGTCCCGTTTTCTCTTTCGATCTACCGTTTTTCGTCTCATTTTTGCTCATTTTATCCTGTCTCTTCTACCTCACTCTCTTTTGTACCACTTTTTTTCAAAAAGCTACCGGAGATAACGGGCGGCGGCAATCTGAAAATCGTCGGTAACATCGTATTATTATACAGGTGCGTTTACAGCATATTTGAGTCAGGTACTATTTTTATATGGTACACGCGTATACAAAATAAGGGTATATACCTGCCAAGAAATTTGTTATTATAGCCAACGTAATATGCTGTTGTTACCTTACTTCGATTCGATCCAAGTTTTACTTTTTGTTGGTCTTTTCCATTTTTTGTATCTTTTTATGTTAATGAATAATTTATGACGGGACCTATAGTTTATAAAATGGGATCAAAACCACACATAGATTTGAGGGTTCCAAAACACTTGTGAATTAAGAGTGGAGTCCTTATCTTAGGTGAAGAAGCCAAATTAAAACTAGAGGTCTTTGAATTACAAAACGGGAATCCCAAGGCATGGTTTCGATATAGAATAAAAAGCGTAAAATATTCTCAAAAGTACAAAGTATCCGTACAAAATTTAAGTATTAACATTTTTTTCATTTTTCGTAGTTTAACAACTTTTAAACAAGAGTGTTGATTTTCTCTGATTCCCTAGATTTCCCTACTTCTTGCGAATTTGTTGGAGTCTTCCTTTCACATTTTGCCGAGTAAGCCATCACCGCTCGCCGCTCTCGTCCTTCTTACTTATTTCGATTACCACTTTTCTTAGGTACTGTTCACATTTTGCTTTGTAATCTGACAAGCCTTATAAAATCATTACTGGATATTTCGTAGATTTATGACTTGCTGTAAAAGAATACCGCACCTACCCTGATTGACCTGATATAAAAAGTGAAGTAGTTGTACCAAGGGTTATAATTGTAGAAGATGTGAGAAGATACATAAATGTATAAGCTTAATAATGATTTAATAACATAATAAGTAGACTTGATAAATTTTAGTATTCAGTTAAAATCTTGGTAAATTTTGTACAAATATTATGCAGTTCTTAACAAGAATTTGAAGATTATACCAATCAAAATTAACTTATCATAGTTAAGAGCTGCACACTTTTGAAATAATTTTCATGAAGAAAGTTTCTAAATACTATCTACAAATAATTAGCAATTTTGATGATTAAAATTTTAATATTTCACTTAAGAACATTTACGTATAAATTTGCATTGAAAATAGGAAAAAACTTTACTAAAACAATTATCAGATAAAACTAATGAAAGTGTTATGATTTTACTTATTCTAAATTTGTATTAAAAAATAACACTCTGTACTCCAATAAAGCTAAGACTTGTGAATTAAGCAATCTACTGATTAGATATGATCGCCGCCGCAAAACTTCAAATCATTTTTATATCGTCTTTCTACATTATATCCATTTTTAGTCTCCACATAAGTTTAAATGTCCTTTTACTTAAACGAATATAACTAAGTACATTCATATCCTTTTGAAGTCCTTTGCAAGAGTCCTAAGTGAATTAAACTTTCTAAAGTAACTTTTATAAAGTTTCTTATGTAATTATTATAATTTGTGAATATGTCTCGATATCTATTCAAACCATTACAAGGTTGAGATAATTTAGAAGATAATAGATGATTTAAGAAAGGTTTAAATGGCTTTTCGGCGATACTTTCAACCGATTTTTACTTTTTTACGTTCATAGTTAATTCATATACATGAAAGTTAGATAATCCTTTTATGAAAGTGATAGTTACTTTGTAAAATTGAAAATTATTACAATATTTGCATTTTTATCGCATAAAGTAATTATCAAATAATAGAGCACAAATGCGTGAAGAGATTTTCTTTCTATCTCAATGAAATTAAGTTTAAATAATAAAATTAAAATACCATTTGACTGTTACTATCATTATTGCTTATTTTATAAAATGTTAAATAAACTAAATATTCTCATTTGCAGGGAAGTTAATTAAGCTCTGAGGACGTTACAATAAATGAATGATGTTTTTGTCCCATATTATATCAACTGTAGACAGTAGGATCATTAGAACCAAATCGACCAATTAAAATATTATCGCTATAATTAGCAATTACTTAATACATCCGAAAAATGGACGTTTTCGATAATTATGACTTGGAATCCAAATGAATTCCTGCTATTTCATAACTGAGCTGGTGGAACAAGAAAAAGTACGTACTCTTCTTTTTGTCTTCGCTATCAACAGTACAATGGCTGCTTTTTGCTGTCGGTCTTTAGAAAAAATGAGATACATTCACTTGGTTCTTCGTGAATCGGCTGGATTCTTTCCCTCTCTTTCTGGAGAGAAAGAGAGGAGTCTCTTGCTTGCACGCTGAAAAATAATAAATCTCCAGAGTTTGATGATGCAAGACATCAATCAGGTTGCCGCCAGCCAATCTCTCTCTCTCTCTCACTCCCCTTTTACACTCTCCCTCTTTGGTATCGCGTGGCGCATCCTGAGCTTCCGCTCGATACCGCATCAATTTTATTTCTCACGCGGGATGAAGACAGTAGAGTAGTCCCTCAGACGTTTCGCATCGGAGAAACGACGCCGGCGGAGATCTATTCCTCTATCACTGTCCTGTAGCGCCAGCGGATCTCTCTGATGACACGACGTAAATTAAACCGCTTGCGAACACGTTAAATGGTGAGAAATATAGCGCTAGTTCTGATTTATGCATGTTTGTTAAAAAGAAAAAAAACAATCGTTACAATTGTTATTTAATTTATGAAATTACTAAGAAAGTAATCATGAGAAGGTAAGAGTCATAAGGCTTGGTAAGTTAAAAATCTACAAAATAGAGAGTATAATTTTTTAATAATGAATTCTTTATTATTAAACTTAATTTGCTGTTTTCAACTGTTTGATAACAAATTTTTGATATGATAAGGGAGTACTAAACTTAAGCGTAATAACGTACGTTACTGCATGTAATACTACCCACTAAAATGGAGTAGTAAAAAATGTTGTTGACCAAAGCGCGCATTTGAATAATGAAAAATACCATTTCAAGTAAAAGTTTTATGGCGAAATAACTTTAAGTTTTTATGATCTCTTTTGGATTTAGTATTGAATCCTTTGTCGGTAACCGAACTTAAAATAATTCCATAGTAGTAAATGGCTGACCAAACACCACTGTTACTACTGATTGCTATCTCAAATTATAGTGCAGTATAACCAATTTAACTAGGGCTGTGTTCAACTTTTATACAAAAATACTTTAGATGATGGCGGCTTTACTATTTTATAAGTCTTAAAATTATAAATCACTTATTCAGAACGAAAATAGAAATTGTTAAATATTAAAATCGGTGTCTGTAATATTTTGTATGAGCTGCGTTTGTGTGTATAACACTGTAAAAAGTTTAGTCCTTGTATACGTTTTCTTAAAAATGAATCAAAATACTATCTGACCGAATTAGGCTATAATAATCTGTTTCGTAATTTTTTGCGCGTATATTCTTCGAATTACACCAGATTTTCACACCACCGTAAAAAAATTAACAGTTTTTTTTATTAGTATTTTTCTACACTACGATTTTACATAATTTTCCTTTCTTCGCCCTTTCTTGCTTATTATCTCATGTCCTTTAAAATGACAGCTTGAATGAATACAATTATTTCCTTGATGAAATATCGACCGATCAACTCACCTCTCGTACGTCGTAAGGTGACGGCGACGGATGGACGCTTTAAACAGCCCGGCTGTATAGCCACATTGTGGCGGCACTTGTTCCTTCCAGGAAGAAAGTCATCGGGAAAGTGGAAAAGACAGGGCAGTTCAAACTCTGGTCTCTTCCGTCGCTTCAAAGACACGCCGCGCCGTCGTTGTCGTCTCTCGGATCGCACTCACTTCCAGGGTTTTCAGCGTGGAAATTGCTTTTCATTCTTACACGCGCAGTCATTCTATAGAAAAGACAAAGAAAGGGGAGAGGAGAAAGAGGAGGATACTGCGAGAGGATTTTATATTGGTAACGGAACGCATAATTATTTTTACTTGACGAGCTTCAATCATCAGCACTCTTCCGGGGCTGCTCTTTTCCCTCGTTTTGAAAACTGTTCCGGTCTACGGTACCACCACTGTCTGACTTTCATTGACATAATCCTGATTAATTTCCTTTAAGGATCTTTTGTCATTGGGATGGTTGATGTACAACATATCAAAGATAATTGTTTGTAAATATAAATGAGATTCTATATATGTATGCTTTTGATGAGATTTAAAAAAAATTATAACATTATTACTTCGTTATCAGTAAAATCATTCTGTGCATCATTGATTATTTTACCACGATATGTTCTAGTGAGGTTCTAACATACAGAGGGTGTTTGAGGTTGTACACACTGCTTACTCACATCGAGAGTTTGAAGAAGCTACAAGTACACTAATTTGTTACAATTTGTGAGATGAAACCGCGCGTACGCGAACACTGAAAAGTGACGGCTATAGTGTACTCTCCGGACCAAAGGGAGAGTAGATGAGCTTTGCGTTTAAGCAAACTACTAAAGGTAAAGTGTATTTAAACTACTAGAGGAATACTGTACATTGCTGTAAATATAAGACTCAATGCCAATCTCAAAAGTTATTTGATATCCACAACTATTACGCTATAGTTCTATGTAAATCGTTGACATTTTTATCTTTTTATGAGAAACCTGGCATGAACGTGTTCAATTTTAGAACTTTTTAGTATGAAAACGTCGATATGCTGTCTTTAATGCCAAAACGTAAAGTAATATTATTCAAAAATTCATTATTTTAAAATGTCAAACGATTGTTCAAAAACTATAAAAAATTTCTTGAAGTAGATATAAAGTAAAGAAATTTAGCTCATCCCTACCAAATGTTAATTAACTGCTTTAAAAGCGTCCTTAAGCCCTACGTAAAAAGAAGACTTGCCCTTGGTTTTATCGCCGTACAAAGGATTAAGAAAACGTTTTATCACTGGAATAAACGCTCTTTGAAACTGAAATTCCCCGAACTAGTAAAAATCTTCTGTCACTAAAAACATTTTGAACGATTGTTTAATAAAATATCAGCTCGAATTTACCTGAAGAAGAAAATTAATTTTTTTTTCCCGAATATCAGACCGTATACCCGTGACAGTGCCCCAACGGACATCCTCGTGTCATTCTCCCACAGAAGCAACACAGTCGCGCTCACACGCGTCGTAAAAATCGCGCTACGCGCACGTTGTTGAGGAATAAAAAGAGCGAGGCGATAAAAGCGCCGGGGACGAAAGGAAAAAAAAGAGCCATAGCGTGTACACAGGCGGCAATAGGCAATTCAATATTGTCGTGTCCCAACGGTGGCTGCGCGCGGGCACACACGGGGCCATACGCCTAGCACACTATATACACCAGCAGCTCGTCGATCCTCCTTTTCCTTTCCTACTATATATACCTACACGTGAGTTATGCCCGCTTCGTCGCGTGTGTACGCACACGAGTACGCAGGTATACGTGCGTGTACGCGCGCGCACGCGTCGCCTGGGCGCCGAGGCGTGTCATCATGGACCGTTTACGAGGCAGAGGCAGGTGTTGCCGTGATCGTTCGAATTTCATGCCTCAGTACCTCTGCTGTACGAGGATGAGCTTGGCCTTTCGTACATTCGACTGTCGTGCCAACTGTCCAACGTATATATACTTCGAGTTCCACAGCCGGAGAGCGGCTCCGTTTGCACGCTATTGCGGTTATCTGCCGTCGTGGGGGGGGGGGGGGGGGGGGGGGGGGGGGGGGGGGGGGGGGGGGGGGGGGGGGGGGGGGGGGGGGGGGGGGG